>JANHFO010032610.1:0-11387 GCA_032468095.1 Pareas carinatus | reverse complement strand
GGACTTCCGAGGGCCCCTGGAGATCACAGTCACCCGGGACAGACTACCAACGCTCTTGGGGGTGGATTGGTTTAGGGCCTTTATAGCCCTCTCTAAGCGGTTTACGGAAATCAGCATATTGTCCCCCAACAATATGGATCCTCATTTGACCGACCTCGGAAGGATGGAAGGCTGAGCTAGTGGGACTCAAACTGCTGAACTTACTGGCAGTCGACTGTTAACCGAAGTAGAATGCAGTACTGTACTTAACCACTGCGCCACTGCAGCTCTTTAGATTAGAATGGATTATAGTAAAGAATTATAAATTATAAAATGGAAGACACACGAAAGGTTTAGAGTTGAAATGCATAGCTTAATCAAAAACAATTTCGAGTCAAATAATTCTGACTTCAAAGAAGTCACTATTCAGGATACTGATTTTTTCACTCATTAACTATAGCTCTGTAAGAAAAATGTGTCCCTGCAACTGATAATTCTGACTGAGTCTTGTTGTGTGGCCATTTTAATTTTGCAATTAGTTGCACTGATCACAGTAAAGCATAAAAATATCACCTGATTTATATGCATGTAAAGTGGACGCTGATGGATGATGTGCAGTGAATAACTATGAACATTGAGCCATGAGACAATCTGCCTCTGCTCTGTTCTAGACTTGCTAGAAGAATATATTAGTGTGAAGATGAAGTAAGGCACATTGGTGTTTATAATATATGTGACTGATAGGCTTCAGTTTGGAATTGCAGGCAGGTCATTGTTTTTCTGTCTTGACTTAATCATGCCATTAAAATTAGTGAAACGGGTCAGGGCTACTTTGTTCATCATTCAAGTTCCTCTGCTTTCAAATGACACAGGACTTAATTCTGTGGTAATGTCAGGCTTACTGGGTATATCAGACCAGAAAATAAATTCCCCCAGCAGACTAGAACCATGTCTTATTGAGATAGGCTATAATAACAGAATATTCCAAGTCTGATTGTTCTTTACATCCGCTCCTTTTAATACGTTGAATAAGTGAATAAGATATTTGCCCAAATACCTTCTGAATATTATGGGACTCAAAGAATGTTTTAGACCTCTTTGCTTAAGTAATAGTTTTGCATTTTCCTGTCAAGATCATCTTCCTGGCTCTCTACAAGGAAGCACCAAATTCATTGGAAAAGTCCCATACGTCAACAGGAAAGGTTGCTTTGGTGGCCTGTAATCCATGTGCCATTGCTCTACTTGTGCTCACATGGCAGCTGCTCTTGTCTAGATGAATGAGCAAGTTTGGAAAAATACCACACGTTTTACAAAATACATTATTCCCCTAACATGGAAGTGTGATTATTTCTAAAGCACAAAAAACATACAAAAAGATACATCTCTGTGTGTCTAAATGTTCATTTTATAAATATTTGGGCATGACTTCTACCATAACCTTTGTTCCAAGTTGTTGTTCTTTAAGGCTGTCCTTAAAATCTTAAGAATTTTATTATGCATGGCTGCCCTATGTAGTGAGGGAGCAGAACTATTGTTTAAAGCAATTCTCTTCATAATGAAAGGTTTACAGTTAGTATAAGGGTTCTGCTTACTCAAACAAACTCATGACTTCCCTCGCCTGAAAAAAGCATTGTTTTCACTAGGACATTGTGTTCAGTTTTATGATGGATGGTGTGCTCAGGCTCATATCTACCTTACCTACAACATAGTTCTTGCAATATACAAATTTTCTGCATATGCTGCTGCTTTCCAGGGCCAAGGAAGGATCCAAGGTCATATCCACTTAAATGTATATTGTAATATACAATTCATAATAAACATTGTTTATAGTCTTGATTTATACATCATCTTCAATATCACACACACACAGAGTCAGTTATTTATAGCCTACCAAGAATTATTACCGTTTAATACCTTCAACCTTTCCTTCCTTCTCTACCGTTTCTTTCTGTTTTCCTTCCTTTTCTTTTCCTTTTTTGCCCCTTTTACCTCCCTATACGCATCTTTCTTCCTTTCTCTCTCTCCCTTCCCCTTCTTTTCTCTTTCTTTTCATTTTCTTCTTTCTCCCTCTTTCCTTTTTCTTTCCCCCTTTTTTCTTCTCCCTCCTCTTTTCTTTCTCTTTTTCTCTCTCTTCTCTTTCTTTCTTTCCTCCTTCCTTCCACTTCCTTTTCTCCCTTCTCTTTTGCCTCTTTTTTCCTTCATTTGCTTTCTCCTTCTCCTTCTCCTTCTAATTTTTTTTCTTTTTCCTTCCTCTTTATCTTTTCCCTCTCTCTTCCACCTTTTCCTTCCTTCCACTTCTTTTTCTATATTCCTTCCCCTTTTTCTTTCTTCCTCCCTTCTTCCTCCTCCTTCTTTTTCATTTCTTTCCTTCCTCTAACTTCTCCTGTTTTGTATCTTCTATGCCCAGGGAAGACATTTTTCTGGGCATAATTTCAACTGGCAGGGGAAAAAACCACAGAAAGTGATATGTCCCTATTGATGAAACATTTATGGATATGACATTTAACCCCCTCTCTCCAAAAGTCCGGCTGTGCTGTCTCATCATGGCAGGGGAATAGGGTACGATGAAAGAAATGCTAGGAGTGTATGTCAAGGGTATTTAATCCTATCAGGGTCACATGAGGTTTGAAGGTCATCCTAGCTGCTCCGCTCAAACAGTATAGAAATATTACCATGTCAGAAGTCGTCGGTTGTTGAAATATCTAATGCAAATATGGCAAGCATCAGAAGAAAAAGACTTGGCAGCAAATCTGTAGAATGACACAGTGGTCCACAAATGAGATGAAGTCAGTCTAAGTATCAATATCAAAGAAAGGGGACTCAGCAAAGTGTCCAAATTATCACACAATTTTCTTAATGTTATATGCTAGTAAAATAATGCTTAACATCACTCCCCCCAAACACACACAGACATACAGTTTAAAGTTCTATATGGAAAAAGAAATGCAAGACGTTCATTTGACTTTGGAAAAAGCTGAAGGACAAGTGACGTTACAGATGTATTTTGGACCATTGAAAGCCAAAGAATAGCAAAAAGAGGTCAACTTAGACTTCATTGATTATTGAAAGGGCTTTGATTGTATTGGTTATGTCAAGTTGCAGAAAGTGCTTAGAGAAATGGGGATCCCAGAACTTCCTATTTTCCTCATGCAAAACCAGATTTGGAGGGCAGATGGCAAAGCATATCGGTCCCAGTTCAGCAAAGGAATGAGACAAAACTGTATACTTTCTCTTCATTTATTCAACATACTTTATATGCTGAATATATATTGAGAAAAGTTGGATTGAAAAGTAAAGGAAAGTTACTTCGTAATTCAAAGAAGAAACATCAATAACCTAGGTTGCACTGCTGATACTAGCTGAAAATGCAAACGGTCTTCAAACTCTAGCAATGGAAAACAAAAACTACAGGGAAAAACGGGATTAAGATTTAATATTAGAAAAACTAAATAAATTAAACAGGTTCTGCACCACCCTTAGAATGTAAATGAGGATAGTGAAATTGTGGGTAGCTTTTGCTTTTTAGGATTAATCAATATTCCAAAAATAAATACATTGTAGACTACAATTTGGTAAAGTAGCAGTGAAGGCCTTGGAACAGTTATTCAGATGCCAGAATGTATTTACAAAGATCAAAATCATGCAGAGAATGGTTTTCCCTGTGACACTTTGTGGAATTGAAAGCGGGTTAGAAAGAGTGTTGATGCTTTTTGAACACTGCTGTTGGAGAAGATTTCTGAGATTACCATACAATTGATCGACAACCAAATCAAGTCAGAGTTTTTACTTGAGGCACACATGATCAGGTTTAAATTATCATAGGTGAGATGCATTTATGTAGAAAGCTCTAGTGTTCTGTAAAGTGGAAGAAAAGAGGGGATGACCAGCAGCAAGATGAATGGTTATATTGCACCATTGGAAGAATCTGGAAAAATCTACTTAGCCTGTACATTTACCATGTACTCTTGCAAAGTTTAATCAGATATTCTGGCAACTAAGTAGAGTATAGTTTTATCTTTATAATCAACCATTATGGCAACAATTTCTTCAGACCTGCATGTTTTCTGTGAAATATTTAAACTGTACATCACCTTAAAAACTGTTGCCTACAAGCGCTTCCCCTAAAGTCTTATCCAATCTGATAATTTCCTAATATATAGGGATTACGAATAATAGAATGAATGTGCAGCCTAAGAATTCTGGGAGTTGCAATCCCAGAATATCAAGAAGCTGGAAAAGGTTGCCTGGAGCTTCAACACTGACTGGTGGATCCTAGTAAAATGACAGCTGTTTCTTCCTTCACTAGATCTTATTTTATCCTGGCAGAAAGGTTGTTTTCTATACTTGGCACCTGTGTTTAGAGTCAAATGAGGTTTAGAGACAAAGATCTGGAGAGTGTGGCTGCCAAGGTCAGCTGCTGCCAGAGGCCAGAGAGGAAAGGAGCTATAGCCTAAAGTTGTGCATTGCGTATGCTTCTGTGACATCCCTTTGGGGTGTCATGTACTGTTGACTGGTGCATTTTGGGAAGCCTTGTTAGCAACTATTATGCTTGGCAGCAATTTATCCAGAGAGTTATCTGTTGGCATGCAATGACATTTCTTCTTGCTTATTCTACAGAATGCACCAGTGACATTGCTGTCTTGAGAGTATATATAGCATCAATTTTGGCTTACATGAATCCTGAACTTGGAAGGAACACTATTGTTTCATAGTGGTAGTAATTTTAGAGTGACAAATTATAATTTATACAATGTTATATCTGCCTATGAAGCTGACCTAGATATTTTGGGCACCTAATGAGAAGAGAGGACTCATTAGAGAAGGATGTGATGCTGGGAAAGAAGGGAGGCCAAAGGAGGAGGAGATGGCAGAGAATGAGATGGCTGGATGGTGTCACCAATGCAACAGGCATGAGTTTGGGCAGATCACAGGAGGCTGTGAGGGACCTGGCTGGCTATGGTCCATTGAATCACATAGAGTTGGACACGACTTAGTGACTGAACAACAACAACAATACATTCGCCTATTTTCTGCTTAATATTCTGGACACAATTGTGCCCTGGTGATTTGCATTCTTCACAATTCAAAGCTTTGCTGAGGTTTTGGACCTAAAATGTGCCAAATGTTTGGCAAGCCTTCCAATTCAGCAAGGACACTGCAATTTAGTATGTAATTTACAGCAACTCCTACTAAAATGGCTTAACAAAAACAATTTAATAAGCAAGAGTTTTCCTTCGAACTAAAACCAAGTTATCATGAGTTTCAGAGTCAGAACACAAAAACAAAGGTTGAGAACTTCTTAAACATCCTCATCTTAATATTTCTCATTCCAGATTCCTCCATATGTCCAATTTTGGTGCTATCATGTTCTGTAAGACTGAAAATACAGTGTCTTGTGGAAATACTCTGTAACTTCTCATAAAATTTCAGATTGAAATGGCTGTCATACTTTGAAATAGTCACAATTAATTTTGCTAACTATGGTAAATTGCTAGCGAGATCCAAATTATGTCAGTGTGAATTGAGGTTATAGATTTATAAATTTGAGCCCAAGATGCATATATTGTCCTTGAAAACTTTGGTTCAACCTTTAAGACCCTCTAAATAGTATCTATCTTTTAATGTGACTTAAAGGAAATTAATTAGATTAGAAGCATTAATATAAACTGGATTTAAATCTGATTTTGATTCAAATTAAATGTAAATTCCACTAAATTAAATGTCACTTTTGTTCACTCATCTTTTTGTGCCGGATCTGCATATCTTTTAAAACAGCGTCCCCCCCAACCCTTCCGGCACCAGGAACTGGTTCCAGGGAGAAAGTTTTTCCGGTGGACCAGAGGGGGCGTGGCTTTGTATGCTGCTTGCATCCCATGAATGGGGTTTGGCTTGTTTACATGGCTCAGTTGCTGGCATGCTGCGGATCCGTGGCAGTCCAGGAAACAGGGGTTGGGGACCCCTGTTTTAAAGTACCCATCCACATGTCATTCAAAGGCCCAGGTTGGGCTTTTAGATCTGGACCACAAAAACCTGACCATTTACTAGACGGCAGGAACTCCATGAGGAATATCTCTTTAGTACTACCTTACGGCTATCCAGATGTTTATAGTGGAGATGCAGTAGCTTCACAATGTTTCAACTGTAAATATTTTAATAGTTGTAAACTTCTCACTTAATGAGAGCAAGAAGCCATTTATCTGATAAAAACAAATCAACACAATAAAATCTAGCTGGCAGCAGCCGGTGACTAAATAGCATTATTGACTAGGGGTTGAACCTCTTATCTGCAAGAATGCTTAAAAATCTTGAAGGCTTCTTTTCTATGCTATAACTTGCATGGTGGGCAATATCTTTATATATGGGAGGTGATGGGTAGTTGGGATAGGAGAAGATTATGAGGGTATCTTCCTGAAAAGATTTCCTGATTTGGTAAACTCCTGAACAAGGTTCTGATATTATATTTTAGATTTTTTTTAATCTCGCCTCTATTATTCTTAAAGATAACTGAAGGTGGAGAACATATCGAAATAACAGAATATGAAGGGATCTTGAAGGTCTTCTACTCCAACCTCCTGCTCAGTCAGGAAACCCTACACCATTTCATGTTGTCCAATTTCTTCTTAAAAACCTTCACTGTTGTAGCACTCACAACTTCTGGGGGCAAGTCATTCCACTGATTACCTAATACTAATACCTAATACTCCTTCCTTCTCCTATTTCCCTCACAATAACAAGCCTGTGAGGCGAGTTGGGATGAATGAGAGTGACAGACTGAAACCTACTCACTCAGCTTCTAACCTGGTGCCTTAACCACTAGACCAACCTGGGTCTCTAACTTCAGCTCTGCATTGTATCCACCAGTTATCAGAGCAATGCATAAGCTTGAGTATTACTATTTATTCCTCAGCTTCATCAACTCTACAGTTTTGCCATAGTATCTTCATGCCACCACAATGGTTTTGCAGTCTCCAGTGATGGCACTGTGGAGTATATTTTTATTTCATTTTGTGCATTGGAGAGAAATATATTTTTCACATTCAATTCTGGGCTGGTTAGTATAGTAGACTGCAAAAGTTATAATAATTGACATAACAGTGCCCATGGCAAATCTCTCTCCATCTGCAATATTTATTTATTTACCAAATTTATATAACTGCTCATCTCACACAAAGTATAGGTTTGTTCATATATTCAATTAGTGACAATAAAACAATAAGATTTCAGTGTGTTTAAAGTTTTAAAAATAATGTGGAACATAAATATGAATACAAAGTCTTTATAAGTAGTTCTCGTTTAGCAACCACAATTAGGAGCAACAACTCAGTTGAGCAAAGTGATTATTAAATGAAACTACAACTGTGCTTACAATCAATTCAGCTTTCCTTTGCTTTATAGCCCTGTGAAAATTGTAGGTGCCAAGGATAGATCACAAGTCTACTTTTTCATCACCACTGTAACTGCAAACTGATACTGAATGAAGCAGTCATTAAATGAGAACTTTCTGTATTTTTTAAAAATTAAGTTTTGGATAGGTACAGCCAAACATATTTTTTTCAGAATCCATCAATTTCAGTTATGTTGTTCATGAACCAGAGTGAGCATCAGCATCAGAATTTCAACGTAAATGACCCTGTATTCTCAAAAATTTTAACATGATTTTGTTTAATTGGCAAAAACAGTTTCTAACTTTTTTTGTGTGTTTTCTCAATGGATATGAATGAACTAAGGTGTAATGCTTCCAGGTACTGTCTGAAAAATTAAGTACATCTGTATTTTCTGCAACTGAAAAGACTTGGCTTTCATTCTGGCTGTTCCATTTATGGATGAATTACTTTTTTTTTTGCAACTGAAAAGATTTGGCACCGATTATAGCTATAGCATTTATTGAGTGATCCTGCCTGAAAAATTTCTTATTCTTAATTGAATACAAGCTTTTACCATAAGCACAGAAATTTACCAATCTTCTTTTCATGTACAAGCAGTATATTTTGCATATGGATACCCATGCAGGGGAGGGTTTTTTTTTTATAAATTTATCTTAGTGAAGCAGATAGAATTATGATCAGGTTTGGACATCCATTGTTCTATTATGTAATTAAATCAGTATGATATAAATGCCCGATCTTTCATTACTTAGCAGTTCCTGGCAAGCAATGAAGATTACAACAAAATCCTGTAAAAGGTCTAAACAATTGCTCACATAATGCTCGTCCAAATCAAATAACCTATCATTGCTCACAGTATTATGTGAACCCAAGTATTGTAGCTAGTAATCCATGGTTTAGGGCAAAGTAAATAAAGTTTTATTCATGTGTTTGTTAAGATTTCTATTCCACTTTTCATCTGGGAGATAAAGGTGGCTTATGTGCACAACTTTACTTTTATTCTTGTGAATCCCAGAACTAGGTTGATTGAATGAAAGGGAGTTACCCAATACATTTAAATGGCTGATCTTCCTGGCCCTAAAATAACACCTTAAAATAACACTCTGGCTCTCACCCACAATTGCTTTGTAACTCAGTCTTCCAAAGTTTCATCTTTGGGATTTTTTTTCATCTTGTAGGAATTTGTTTTATTCAATGTAGAAGCCTCCCAACTCTAGATGACTATTGGTAGCTTACATCTTAAGAGTAAAAAACTATAAAACTGAACAAAAAGATCACACCCATTTGTAAGGAGCAAACACAGTACACCAGAGAAAACCAGACAAGGAAAAAGTAGGAGCAATAGACTCAAAAGTTTTCCACTCTTGAACTTCCGGTTCTGGTCACTGCTGAACGAAGACGAGGCAGCCGGCTTCAGCTGCTGAAGGTTCTTTCTTTTCTTCAACAAGATAAGAGCATCAGTTGAGTGAGGAAAAAAATCACTTTCTTTATTCTCTACAAAGACTCTGTGATAGGACAGGCATAAATATAAAGTTAAATACAGTCCTGGAAAATTTTTTAAGATGGTGACTGAACTCAAAAGGGACAGTTAAAAAACTATGGGGGAGAAGAAGGCAGATTCAGAAAGTGGTGTGTCAGGGGAGGAATGCTAAAGGTTTTGGAAATTTAAAAGAAGAAAAAAGAAAAGGCAAATGAAGAAAAATTTGGATTTAAATCTGAAAGACTAAAAATAAAATACGATAAGAACTTAAAACTTGCAGCTTAAAGATTTGGACTTTGGACTCTGAGACACTATAAGCAAATTTGAATTAACACAAAATGAAGATCACACAAGAGGAAGACGACATAATGCAGAGGCCCATAATAAAGGAATTCTTTCAGATCATTCAGGACATTAGAACACAGCGCCTGCAAAATGGTGCCATTAGGAGCAGGACGGAATGTTAGGAACTAACATCGATGCACGGAAGCAAAAAGAAGAAGAAACAGCTGAGAGAGAAGAAACAAACATCCAGACCAGTGAGACTCTGATTTTTTTTAAAAAAACACCCTCCTAAAGTAGTGGGCCCCGAAGAAATTAAGGAAATAGAAAATTTTACACCCCCAATAGATTTTTTATAAAAAAGAGGTGAATGAAATTTAAAGGGGATTGAAATGACAAGTGGTTAAATTTACAATCATCATGGATTAAATATTGAACTAACTGTGTTAAAAGAAGAGTATTGGAAACTAAGTTGGATGAATGAGATTAAAACTCTGGTGACTTAAAAGTGAGCTCTGAGCCAAGATAAAATGCAAAAAAAACAAAGAAGCTTTGTGAATTTGGTACATCAAACTGAAAAATCTGGACAATTGGGGGGAGAGTGGATTATAAATGGGAGGCAGGAAGATTTGGAGAATGCACTTGGACTATTTAGCAGTGAGAAATTAGAGACTTGAACTTTTTCCCTGGACTTAAAAAAAAGGAGTTGGTCAAAATGGTTCCTGTACAGGAAATGGAGAGGGAAGAAGAGCAGCTTGATGAATTTATGATACAAGTAGAGGAGTTGCTTAAAGCACGGGAGAGATATTGCCTCAAACAATAAAGAGAACAAGAAATTAAAAAGAGATTTTTGGAACTTGAAAAAATACCAGAGCAACATAGAAGGAGAAAATTGAGAAAAAATAACATCAATAACAAACAGAGACTGAGAATAAAAGAGAAAATTAAGCCAAGGAATAAAAAAATGGAAAGATCCTGTAACTCTTCTAGGAAATTGGGAGGGGGAAGAGATGTACTATTATACTGTGGGCCCAAAAAGCTATGAACTGAGGAGTGGATTGGAGGGAAAAGAGGGAAACTCACAGTAAAAAAGGAGGAAGCAAGCAGAAGAAAAGGGAGGAAGGAAATGGAAAAATGTACAACATAGGAAAGTGGGCTAAAAAAGAAAGGATGTTGACAAGAGATGTAAAGAGAAATAAAGGAAAACCTTAGTGTTAAAAGAGTTGGATGTAGAATTGCTAGCCAGGAGAGATATAGGCTAATACAAAATGATATGGTAAACATATAGATATGAAGGTGAATGACAAAGGAAAGTTAAGGGGTGAGAATAAAAGAAAAATGTGAATGGTAAATAAGAGATCACAATAAAGTCTTAATTGATAAGAGGTGTAAAGGTTTGGTGATGAAATTGGTTAGGGAATGTTATGAAAATCTGTTTTATATGTTTGGTTTGATATAAATAGAATAATAGGAAGGAAAAAATGAATGATAAGAATTTATAAATTTAGAATCAAAATGAAGAATTGTGTTAGTAAATATGAAATGAAAATAGATGGGAATGAAATAATGGGAAAAGACAGGGGATTGATCTATTGGAATTATAAATTTAAGTTAGGAATTATGAAATGGATTATTAATCAAAATGTAATACCCCCTAAAAGGAAAAAATATAGAAAAAAATTGAACAAATTAAAAACATTAGATTAGAAGGTGGTAGAAATGTAATGATGAGCAATAGATAGAAAGATTGATTTACTGTAAGAACTGAAATGGTAAAACACTATAATACTGTAACACTGGTTTAAGGATAGATTTCAAACTAAATAAAAAGAGAGCCCACATACTTAAAGCAAATTATTTAGACATTTTATAAAAAAGTAATTGAGAATTGGAAAAGGTTCTTTCCTGAAATGGATAATATTGGAAAAGTAGATATTAATGCTTGGTAATTAAAAAGGATAAATATGAAATGGACATACAAGAGACTGATGAATGAAGATGATCCTACAATTCTGAGGTGAGACTGCATGTAAATAGGGATAGGAAGAGGAAAAAGAAAATAACCAGGAGCTCTCATCAGCCGGCCATATCCCCCTACTGGGAATTGAACTCTGGAAGTCTCACATCTTAGGCAGATCTACTGACCACTAAGCAGTCAACATAAAAAATATTGGCTTTCTACCAGATGATTCATGAGATTGAATTGAAGGATGGAAAAAGGAGACAATTGCCTCCTCCCATAAAAGGGGCCGTACTAGGGG
>JANHFO010032596.1:0-11389 GCA_032468095.1 Pareas carinatus | reverse complement strand
GTGCTTCGGAGAATAGGTCCTCTTCTCTGTGGCAGCGCCTCAGATATTGGAAGGCTGCTATCATGTCATCCCTAGTCCTTCTCTTCCCTCGTGCCATCACTCTGCTGATCACCTAATGCTTATGTCTAAGTCTAGTCACCCATCTTGTATGGCTCTAATATTGCTATTAATATCCTTCTCATCTTCTTATCGGTATCCTTATTATGATTATTAGCATCCTATCGCTTTGCATGTACACTGAGAGCTTCTGCACTGGAGAAAAATTTCTGGTGGGTCTAATCCCTCTTGGCCAAATGAAGTACAGGAAGTCCTCGACTTATTTGTTTATTCATTATTTAGGCTTATGACCACAATTGAGCCCAACATTGCTGTTCCTAAGTGAAACATTTCTTAAGCAAGCTTTGACACATTTTACGACCTTTCTTGCCCCCCCCCCGATGTTAAGTGGATCGCTGCAATTGTTTGATCGGTATCGTGGTTGTTAAGTGAATCTGGCTTCCTCATTGACTTTGCTGGTCGGAAGGTCACGAAAGGGGATCGCACAACTCTGGGAAACAGCAACGGTCATAAATACAAGTCGGTGTCCAAGCATCTTGATTTTGATCACCTGACCACGGGGATGCCTCAATGGTTGTGTCAAAAATGGCCGCAAGTCACTTTTTTCAGTGCCATTTCACTTTGAATGATCATTGAATGAACTGTTCTAAGTCAAAGACTACCTGGACTAAAATCCTATGATAGCACAGTACAGTTGAAAAACGACTGGCCTTATCCTCAGTCTCTCGAGTGACACGGTCTAGTGCACAGGTCTCCAACCTTGGTCCCTTTAAAGCTTATGGACTTCAACTCCCAGAATTCCTCGGTCAGCCATGTTGGCTGGAGAATTTTGGGAGTGGAAGCCCACAAGCCTTAAAGGGACCAAGGTTGGAGGCCTCTGGTCTAGTACACAGGTCATCCTCAAATTATGACCACAATTATGCCCCAAATTTCCATTGCTAAACCTAACAGTGAAGTGAGTTTTGCTCCATTTTACGAACTTTCCTGCCAGGGTTGTTAAGTCAATCGTTGCAGTTGTTAAGTCGTTAGCAGCATGGTTTATAAGCAAATATTGCTTTCCCATTGTTTGTCAGAAAAAGCAAGCGTGAAAAACGGTCGTAAGTCACTTTTATCAGTGCCGTTGTAACTTCGAATGATCACAGGGAGTCCTAGACTTACAAGTGAACTGTTGTAAGTCGAGGACCCCACGAATAGAATAAAATCCAGGGAGTCCCCAACTTACAACCGTTCATTTTTATTTTATTTATTTATTAAAAATAAATAAAATTAAAATGAACGGTTGTACGTCGAGGACTCCACTAAAAGAATCGAATCGAAGGGAGTCCTCGACTGGATTCCCTTACTCCCTGGATTCTATTCTTTCAGTGGCTAGGGCTCGATCCTAAGGAGAATACTATCGTAAACATAAGACTGAAAGAAAAGTTATTTCATATCGACCATTTTCTTCTTCTTCTTCTTTAGAGTTCTGTTGTACAGTGGCCAATATGATGAGGGGGGGAAAAAACACACACACACAATGGAGCAGAATATCTTGATTCATCTCTTCTAGTGGTCTAACTGACAGGAAGCAGGCCTGCAGCTAGGATCCGTGTTTCCTGTCTTCTCTGCTGCCTCTTTTCTTAACAACTGCTTATAAAACATTTCATACTACAAGGCAGAGTAGTGTAGACCAAGCTTTGGGTGCACCAAGCCTTGTGTGTGCATACCTTTAAGTCAGCTTGGACTCCTACATAGACAAGGCCGACTGGGACCGGATTGGCATGGCGCCTAAGGTGAGACTGGAATTTACGGCCCTCGAGTTTCTTTTCTTTTTTTAAAAAAAAAGAATTTTATTAATTTTTAACAAAACGAACAAACAAAAAACAAGATGCCTAAATATTTCGATCAACATCAACCATTCGAGTATGCATCTTTACATATCTTTCATCAATACCTATTCATCTTACTAGTACAATGTCACACCTGCTCCTTCCATTTCCTGTCTAACCATCCATAAAAACTATTCCATGTTTTGAAGTGTACCGATTCTTCTATGCTCTTCAGCATCAATGTTAATCTGTCCTTTTTTGCACGGTCTAAAATTCTTCTAATTATTTCTTCATCGTGTATTATTTTTTCCCTCATCCAATTTTGTGCAGAGACAATCCTAGCTGCTGTCAGGACGTGGGCACAGTCAAGTGTACATATTGTTTATTAAATTCTTCTGGAAGAATACCTAGCAAAAATAATTCAGGTTTAAAGTTTATCTGTTTCTTTGTCATTTCTTGTAGTCCTCAACTTATGATGGTTTGTTTAGTAGCCATTCAAAGTTACAGCGACACTGCAAAAAGTGAGTTAAGACCATTTTTCACACTTATGACCGCTGCAGCAGCATCCCCATGGGTTGTGTGATCAAATTTCAGGGGCTTGGTGACCGATTCATATTGATGACAGCTGCAGTGTCTTGGGGTTGTGACTTTCTGATCAGCAAAGTCAACGGAGAAGTCAGAGTCGCTAAACAACGGCGTTGTCACTACCTTAACAACTGCAGTGATCCGCTTAACAACTGTGGCGAGAAAGGGTCATAAAATGAGGCACGGTTCACTTAACAAATGTCTCGCTGGGCCTAATTGTGGTCATAAGTCGAGAGCTCCCTGTAATGAAGTCCAGTCTGGTCTACTCGTCTAGTTTACTTTAGGTCTTAGACCCAAACAACTGAAAAAAGGTAGCATTGGAATGTAGTTCAAAAACAAACGCTTAATCTATGTGCAATGGTACTGTATACTAAAAAGCATACATTACTTTAACATGAGTAAACTAAAATGTAGAGTATAAATTAACAGAGTTAAAAGGGACTGGAGGTCCTCTAGTCTGACCCCTGCTCGAGCAGGAGATCCTATGGTGTCTAGATTCTCTTATTCCCCAATGACTTCACTTTCACAGGTCGCCGGCACTGATCCTGGGTGAGAAGACCAAAGGACACGTATTCCCAACTGGAGTCAGGTCGCGGAGATAATTTCAAGGAAGCTTCCACCATGACAAATTTCCCTCAGGGTCCTTGGGACTACACCTCCCATCGCAACCAGCTCGCACAGCTGGGAATGGATTAGAACCCACCCCACAAGGCTACATGTTTAACCCAATGCAGATGGAGAAGATGTGGTTGCATGAGGCTGACATGGATCCGTACCCGGGACCCTCTCCAGATGTGTGTGCAGAGGAGGAGGGGTAAGTTTGACTCTGCAGAGGAAAACGTGGAGCCAAGTGTTGGTCAGGATTGGGGCTTGGAGAGTGCTGGTCTGATGGAATAGCCTTAGCTGGGTCGATCGGAGAAGCGATAGGCTGAGGGAGGAAAGCCGCAGTCCGCTGGTCAGGGAGGCTCCAGGTAAGGACCGGGAGCAGCCGCCGCCTGTTAACAATGAAGAGGAGGTGGAGGCCACACCTCCTCCCGAACCAAGAACATGCAGAGCGGAGAAGAGGCAGGCACAACGTCGGTCAGCTAGACTATTCGCGAGGAGGCAATTTTACTTCTCATGAAGGGCTGCACCAGCCTACTCTATCCTGTCCCGACTTGAGTGTTGCTGGAACAATGTGCCCAGTTCCGTGCCTTGAGTGCTCATGCCGTATATCCTGACCCATTCGATTCGTAGAGTGCTTTCCTGAACTTTGCACGTGCCCATTGGAGTCGGTTACCCAGTGACTCTTTCCATGCTGAACTTGGAATCCAGAGCCGGGCTTTCCGAGGGCCTGCTTGGTGGGGTTGAACAAATACCTGGAGAACTCTTGTTGTATGTGCGTGCTGGGGGGGGGGGAGTGGGGCAGCATAGATGCCAAGGTTGAATTTCTGACTTACAAGATGATCAGCATCATCACTCTTGAAGCGGTCATTTGCATTCCATCATGGAAAATGTACCAAATTTAGCTGGTCTCTCTACTATGTCTCCCTGAAAACAAGACACTGTCTTATATTAATTTTTGCTCCCAACGATGCGCTAGGTCTTATTTTCAGGGGATGTCTTATTTTTCCACCGAGGCCACCCAGAACCGGAAGTCCGAGACGTTGCACTTCCTGTCTGCTCCGGCTCCACTGGAGGAGAGGCCTTATTATTGGGGAGGTCTTATTTTCGGGGGATGTCTTATATTTTACCGAGAGGCAAAAATGTAAGTAGGTCTTATTTTCAGAGGATGTCTTTCTTTTGGGGAAACAGGGTAAATTATATACTTCCTGATTAGGTACCAGGAGATGGATCCTGGTCCTCTTTGGCTCAGCCTGGGTCTCGTGCTTTAAATGGGGAAATTTACAGAGCCCAACTAAAAAAGGCAGTCGGTAATAAATGACTGACAATTTCTCCGTCACACATGACTGCCCTACAAAACAGGTGATGGCACAAAAGGGATGCCACGAAGAAGAGTCAGCCTGTTCTCCAAAACACCTGAAGGCAGGACGAGAAGCAACGGATGGCAACTCATCAAGGAGAGAACCAACCTAGAAGTAAGGAGGAATTTCCTGACAGTGAGAACAATTAATCAGTGGAACAACTTTCCCCCAGAAGTTGTGAGTGCTCCAGCATTGGAAGCTTTTATGGAGAGATTGGACAACTATTTGTCTGAAATGGTATATGGATTCTGCCCGAGTAGAAGGTTGGACTAGAAGACCTTCAAGGTCCCTTCCAACTCTCTTATTTTTATGGAAGTCATTTACCGTAGGCCAGTGTGAAAAATCTTCTGGTATTTTTGGGTCCAATCTTAAATTGGCAAGCAGGAGAAATAGTTTTATCTGGTCTCACTAGGGTAAAGCAAGATGGAGAGGGCTGAAATCATATTGCAGGGCAATCTATGGTACGTTGCTTGAAGAACGATTTGGTATGTTCAAAGCCCAAAGAGATCAGAACACTAGGAGAATGCTGGCTGTATCCTAAGTTGGAACAAAATGATCCCCCTCATGAAGATTAAAATTATCTTGGAAGGTCAAAGCAGCTGAACCTCTTGTGCTGAAAATTAAATTAAGTCAATAGCTATCACGTGCTGTGCTTGAGTTTTAATTAATGCTAATCAACCTCTGTCTGAAGGACTACGCTTGGGATGCATCAGAAATGTGTCCCTTGAGAAACTTGACTGAATGGTTTCAAATCGCTCCATGGTCTTATAGGTACATATTAAAACGATGAAATAGTTCTGCAATTATGCTGGTCTCAAACATTTTTAACCCAACAGGTATATAAATAAAGAATGCAGTTTTGCAGGGTAACTCTGCCAACTGCCAGGGGTTCGATCCTGACCGGCTCAAGGTTGACTCATCCTTCCATCCTTTTGAGAACAGTAAAATGAGAACCCAGATTGTTGGGGGCAATAGGCTGACTCTGTAAACCACTTAGAGAGAACTGTGAAGTGATATATAAGTCGAAGGGCTGTGGCTAAGTGCTATTTCCTTTTGAGAGAAAAAACTTAAGATGATAGCTATAACCCTTTCAAACTTATCTTTTAAAGAGTGAATTTGGGCACTCCTGAAGTCTGTAGTTTGAAAAACAATCCCAATATAACCGAACATGTGAACCGGTTTAATGGTGTTCCCATTAATTTGGCATCTATGTTTATATCTAACAGGTCTCTTTCAAAAAATAGATTTGTTTTCTGTGCAATAAGAGGCGATTGATCGCTCTTAATGCTCTCTTCAGTCCAAAGGATCAAGTTAAGGAAACGACTGTAGCGTTTGCATGTAAAATGTAATGCAACAGATACTAGTGAAGTGTTGTTTTGCTGTTGAGACTTTTGTTACTGGTGACTGTCAGAAGTTGCCCATCAAAAGATGAATCCGCAAATCTATTCAACAATTGCTGTCTAGAAATACTGTAGAGTTGAAGCAGATTTTTCAAGCCAATAAATGCTATATACAGGGCTCGTCTGGGCATTAAAACATATTTTCAATTAGAATTTGTAAAGTCAATCCAAAGTTGACCTTCTCGACCAAAACTCAGTCTGTAACAGTGATGGCTAACCTCTTAGGCACCGAGTAGCCGGATGAGTCGCAGCTAATGAGTCGTGGCTCGTGATGTCATCTCCTGGCACTGCTACTCTCTTTCTGAGCATGCGCACAGCCCTGTGACATCATCGTCCAGTGCCGCTACTCTCTTTCTGAGCATGCTTAGCTCTGGGGTGATGCTAGGGCGACTTGGCTGTCATGCCAACAGAGAGCACTCAGCGTGCCCGCCTGGGCACACGTGCCATAATTTCGCCATCACTGGCCTATGAGTTAGCAAATATGCTTTCCTCTTTCATCAAATCCAGTACAGGTAGGCCTCAACTTACAACGATGCATTTAGTGACCATTAAAAGTTTAAAACACAGTGGAAAAAGTGACATGACCATTTTTCATGCCTACAACTGTTGCTGCAACCCCATATTCATGTGATCAGACTTCAGATGCTTGGCAGCCGGCATGTACTTATGATGGTTGCAATATCTTGGGGTCACGTGATCTCCTTTTGCAACCTTCTGACAAGCAAAGTCAACGGGGAAAACAGATTCACTTAACAACTGTATTACTAACTTAGTAACTGCAACGATTCACTTAACAACTGTAGCAAGACAGGACACAAAATGGGAGAAAACTCACTTTAACAACTGTCTTGCTTTAGCAATGGAAATTTTGGGCTCCATTGTGGTCATATGTTGAGGACTACCTGTAGTTTCCAAAATAAATATCTAACATCTAAAGTTAGGTTGCATTATGGGTGGAAGGAAAAAAGACACTTGCAGGAATCATATTTCTGTACATATACAACCAGCTAAAGAGTTTTAAGCATCTAAAAGTCACTTCTGTAAATTGTGATGAGGAAAAAAAGAAAGAAAAGTAGTTATTAAAGGAACTGAAATTCATCATAAGCCTGCTAGCTTTGACTTCATAGGACCTGACTCAAAGCACCACACACCTTAATTTAGGATTCTACTGTCGATAAAAAAGCCTTTATTTGTTTCTTAAACTAGAAGTTTGGGCTACATTTTACAACTTCAAATTTCAAATACTGCCACAAAAAAATAACCAATATTTTTGTCTATAGTCTCAGATTACTCATTAAAATAGTATTCAATTTCTTTGTACATGCTTCAAGACAACAGTAAATATTTACAACTCACTGCTGTTCTAGAAAATTCAGTTTGAATCAGAACCTGGTAAAATCTATGACTTCAATTAAATACAAGGAAAAGTTGACTCAGGGATGAACGAACTAACAGATTTTGAAAGAACAGAAGGACAGAAAACTGATGCTGGATTTTAGCAATCCGACTAATCTTTCTTATTAACTCTGCTGCCTTTAGGAATTCCCTCTTATAAAACCAATGTTTCATACATGAGCATACTGTAGGTTCATATCGATGTCTCAATTTTGCAACCTCTCTTTATAAAAAGCAGCTTTTTAGGCATTGTTAAAATTCACATTATCACCTACTGAACTGCTATCCATATAAATTGCAAACACTGCATACATCTCACACAGAAAACAAGCAGGAAAGTGGTGTTTAAGATTGCAGTGAGTTGCTAGTCTACTTTTCTTATTCTCTGTCAAGCATCCTGACCAAAATCTAATATTTTGTAAAGGTGCTAACTCTACATTTTCAAAATCTTACTAATTAGTGTTGCCTAATTCTAAATAGAAATGATCACTTATGATACATAAAATATATTTCTATGCAGTTCACGTCAAATTATTTTCTGTGAACAAAAGTATTTGATAACACAAGAGTAGCTGTATCAGTTTTAGGGCAGAAAGTCATTGTTTCTTCTCCATTTTCTTTGTTTATTTATTATATTGCATACTAATAAAGTAACTACCATGTTTCTCCAAAAATAAGACTGGCTCCAAAAGATGCAATAGGGCTTAATTTCCTGTTAGGTCCTATTTTCGGGGTAATACGGTACTAAATGTGTCGGTCTGGCTGACTATCTTAAGTTATTTTTGCGGTAGGGCTTATATTACGAGTATCCTAAAAAAATCATACTAGGTCTTATTTTCCAGTTAGGCCTTATTTTCAGGAAAACGGGGTAATAAAACAACTATTAAAGCTCAACACAAATTATTTAAATTTACTGGCTACACAACACGAATGGATGAATAAGGATAGCAAAATATAAAAATAAAAAAGGAATAAGATTACTTTAGAACTAGAACAATTTCAAAACTTGCACCACGTTGTTTGATTGTCCTATTTGAAAAAATAAAATAAAATGAAATAAAATAAAATAAAATAAAATGAAACGAAACGAAAGGAAATGAAATAAATAAATAAAATGAAATGAAACGAAATGAAATGAAATGAAATGAAATGAAATAAAAATAAACCCAAATCTGGCACCTTCTGAGTTCATATCTGAATGGCACTTGCATTACCCATAACCAGATTTGTTCTTTTAGAAATAAATTGCTGTTTTGTACCAAACTGTCTTCAGCACATGAAGCAAAGTCACCATGTTGTTGATCTTGCAAGGGATTGCTCAAACAACTATTGCAAATTGTAGGAAGCAGAAATGAAACTGTGCTCAGAAAACAGCTACGTTAGTCAGTTTTATTGCAAAAAAAGAGCTGTGGGTTCAATGAGGGGGGGGAAAGCAGCTACTTTAAACAACCATTTTCCCAAATAGTAAAGATCGTTTTAAAGACGTTGAGATAAAGAGCAAGACACTAACTACGCTTTCTTTGCATTTGGAAACAAACTCAGGCAGAAACGTCTTTTTTTGTGTCAACCAGATGATCGGCGATCAAGTTTTAATTTTGTTCTTATTCTCCGTGTATGAAAACAACTTCCACTTCTAAAGAATTTAAGACTTGCCCTAATATTTACACTGTACTCTCTCTCCACTGTCTCCAGCACAAAGGTCATCTCAACAGGCAGAATCAGACTATAGAAATAGCTAGAGTGTGTATTGAAGAAAAATATATAGCATTCTTGGGGGGGAAATAATACTTTTTTTTGGAGGGGAAATAAGTCATTTTTCTGCTCCTTTTGCTGAAAAATGATATCCATCAAAAAGCAATACCCTTCAAAATGAGTTTTGACAGGCTAGTCTGGTTGTTAGTGACTACAAATATCAGCTTATACTCTATGATTCAAATATATAATAATGTCTAATAATATGGACTCCTAACGCATAAAAAACTAGATTTTAGTTTCAGCTCTCTATTTATTTTATTTATAACGATTCAGTGGGGATTTCAGAGAAAAATGTACTCAAACCATGATTCATCTCCATCAGAAAAACAAATGGAAATATACTCAGGGAAACCAATTTTGTAGTGTTTGTTATATTCATTTTTTTAAGCAGCTGAAACGTACTGTATGATAAAAGCAGAAAAGGGGAGAACAGTCTATTTATAATAGGAGGGGAAGCCTAAAATTTTAAGATGTATTATGGTAACAATGAATATTCAATAGCATTTTCAAATATTAAAATTGCTATTTTATTCTTATAATCCTCATTACAACCCTGTCAGATTGCAGATTCTGAGAAATATTGAGAGCAAGCCTAGCAGTGAGATGTCCAGCAAATAAATTTAATAAATGAATAAATAAATCTAGGTGCACTATTGGAACTGTTGTCTGACCTATTTCTCTGTCATAGTCCAAATTCGAATCCATGCCTTAAAATTAAATGTTTAAAGTACAACCTCTATGCGTCTGGATTTATATATATCTATATAAATATAAAAGTAAATTTATACAGGGAGATGTTAAAAATCTGCTGATATCTGGATTTTGGAGCAGAATTCATGACCATGCTGAAGTCACCAAGGTCAGTCTATTTCAATTTAAAAGTGTATTTTCATATTAGAGCAATTGTCAAGGGGGTGGTGTTTATTTCTTTTAATTGTTATTTTCAATTAACCTTTCTTCCAGGAATTCAAGACAGTGTAATGCAGCACTTCCTAAGACTAATTGTGGCCCAAAGTCACAATAAGATTGTGTAACAGAGGATAAGCCTCAAACTTGGCCTCTCTAGTTTCATTTCCATGAAACCTTGAGCAATCAACTCAAAAGAGACTGATCAATAAATGAATGATTTGTATCTTCCATTTGTTCAATCCGTTCAATCCATTCGTTATGGTTTTTTTTATTCTATACTGAACAATTCACAGTTCAGCAAAGTCAACTCTCATTGTTATTATTTAGCTCTAATGAATGACAAAGGGGTAAGAAAATTCTAAATATCTATCTAAAATTAACAGATGATTGCCAAGAATTTGATAGCAACTTGTTGCAAAATCTCAGTAGCAGTTGATATCTAAGTTGTAAGTGTTGCTTCACACAAACATGTCACTAGGTTCGCTGTATACACTCTGCAGGCAATCCTCGACTTACTTACAATGGGAATTGGGAGGGGAATTTCCATTACTGAGCGGTGCGGTCATAAAGTGTGATGTCACATGACCGCATCGCTTAGCAGAGGCGATCCAGCACAGTCCAACTGCCATCATAACCTCAAGACGCACGGGTTGCTAAGCCTACCACAATGAAATCATTCCCAACTTTCTCCCTCGCATCCCAGACCCACAGTAAGTAAGGGACCACCTCTTCTGTCTCAAGTCCACCTGTCTATCTCCTCCCCATACCTCTGCTCTCTAGCCACCCCACACAACAGCACTCCTCAGTGGCTCTGGCAGTGATTCAACAGCCTTCAACAATCTCAGCTAGCCACCACTGACCCTAGTTGAGTGTCAATTGAGTGTCACATCCCATGTCAGGACCGGCCATCACAGCACAAGCCCCAGCTGCCCTGCCCTCCACAGACCCTTCAATGACCAGATGGCCTTCAATGTTTTTCTCCTGCTGTTGGTGAGGTGCACCTAGCCTGCCTTACACCAGGCAGATGAAAGCCACCCCAGTCCTTCTTCTCAAGGACCACCCACCCGGTTCTCCAAATTGTGGATACAGGAGAATATTTGTCGCTCAGGGGTGAAATGTGGGGTCCTTAATGTTCTCTGAGCTTGGTTGTTTTCTTGCAGACGTATCATTATCCAAATTAGGGAACATCATCAGTGCTAGTCAATGCCAATCACTAACACTGATGATGTTACCTAGTTGAAAGCAATCAAGCTCAGAGGCCACCAAGGACCGCTTTATAAATTGTGCTTGTCTCTCTCCAAAGGGTGAGCTCCATTTCAGTGGTCCTTCAGAAAGTTTCCAATGTCTTCCAAAGCAGTGGTCACCAATCTTTTGGGCCTCAGGGACCACTAAATTCATAATTTTAAATCCAGCAGAACGCTAATATGAATTTCTTAAAAAGATACATACATTTGTAAAATAATGGTCCTAGAAATTACATTTTATAAATATAAAAGGCATCTATTTAATATAACAA
>JANHFO010032576.1:0-11390 GCA_032468095.1 Pareas carinatus | reverse complement strand
AGCATAATCACGATCATTTGTATATATGCATAATCATGATCATTTGTATATATAGGCATATATAGGCATAATCAATTATATATATAACCATAAGATATATTCATAGTCAGTTTGAATATATGAGCATAATTACGATTATTTATATTTATGCATAATCACGATCATTTGTATATATGCATAATAATGATCATTTGTATATATAGGCATATATAGGCATAATCAATTAAGTATATAACCATAAGATACATTCATAGTCTTAAAGAGCGTACAATTCATCATGTCTTGTAGTAAAGTGTGGACAAAAAACATTTCATCTTGTCAGTAACACTGTCCTATAAATCAACTTTTTAGTAGGTTGATGACATGACGGAAGAAACTGCCCTTGTGTCTAGTTGTTTTGGTTTGTAATGCTCTGTAGCGTCATCCAGAGGGGAGAGATTCGAACAGATTATTTCCAGGGTGTGAGGGATCCATAATTATTTTCCCCACTCTTTTTTTTATCGTTTAGTGGACAGATCTTCAATGGAGGGGAGCTTTGTAGCAATTATTGTTTCTGCACTTCTGATTATTCTTTGACGTCTATGTTTATCTTGCATTGTTGCAAAACCAGACAGTTATTGAGGTGCAGATTATGGACTCAGTAATTATTCTGTAGAACTGAGTCAGCAGTTCATTGGGTAGTCTGAGCTTTCTGAGTTGTCTCAGAAAGTACATTCTTTGTTGTGCTTTTTAAATGATATCTTTGGTGTTGGCTGACCATTGTAGATCTTGAGATATTGTAGAGTCCAGAAATTTGAAGGACTCTATTTTTGTTACTATGTTGTTTGATATTGTGAGAGGAAATAGAATAGACTAAAATCAACTATCATTTCCACTGTTTTGAGTGAGCTCAGTTTTAGGTTGTTCTTTTTGAATCACAAGGCTAGTTGTTCAATTTCTTGTCTGTAGACAGATTCGCTGTTGTGTTGAATGAGGCCCACTTACTGTTGTATCATCTGCAAATTTTAGTATTTTGACAGAGGGGTCTTTTGAAGGGCAGTCATTGGTGTATAAGGAGAAGAGAAGTGGAAAGAGCACACAGTCTTGAGGAGCACCTGTGCTGATTTTACAGGTATTTGGTGTTATTTTTCCTAGTTTCACCTGCTGCTTCCTGTCTGTTAGGAAGCTTATGATCCATTTGCAGGTGTGGTCAGGTACCTTTCGCTGAGTCAGTTTGTTAATAAGAATATCTGGAATAACAGTATTGAATGCAGAACTGAAGTCCAGATGCTGGAACTGAAGTCCAGATGCTGGAGCATGCAGTGTAGTGCCATAAAGTAGATTACTTTATGGAAGAGATGGATATATGCTGGGGAACAGCCTGCTTGCAACCCTTACTAACAAACCAGGAGGGTTAAGGAAAATATATCAACGTTTCCTTCTGGAAAACCCGAACCCTTCCTAACCAGGAGCAGAAGCAGCACCCAAGGGCAGGAGGGCAAGTTAAAAGTCATGCATTGCTTGAGCTGCGCATGCCAGATGGACGGCTCTGATCTGGACTTTCCACCCGTTTAGGGGGTTGCTAGAACTGCTTTGTATGCGTGGGAAGGAGACGGATGGACGCATCGGTGAACTATATTCTTTCTCAAACAGGAAAATCGAGACAACCGGCACACGCTCGGCGGCTCTATTTAGAGGGAATTAGAATTGGGGTCTGGACTTTCCAGGGGCCGATCAAGGTCGGCCTATCACCGTCCAGAGCGCTCGCGCAGCCTCTGGTGATTGGCTGCATCGTCCT
Organism: Pareas carinatus; assembly: GCA_032468095.1. Classification (NCBI taxonomy): domain Eukaryota; kingdom Metazoa; phylum Chordata; class Lepidosauria; order Squamata; family Pareidae; genus Pareas; species Pareas carinatus. The sequence continues at coordinate 9,613 of JANHFO010032576.1, read as the reverse complement.
TCCCGGGGTCACGTGATCCCCTTTGGCGAATTTTTGACTAGTAAAGTTCATGGAGGGGTGGAGTCAGATTCATTTAATGACTAATTTAACAACAGCGGTGATTCACTTAACAACTGTGGCAAGAAAGGTCATAAAATGGGGCAAACATCACTTAACAAATGTCTCGCTTAGCAACAGAAATTTTGGGCTCAATTGTGGTTGTAAATCGAGGACTGCCTGTTTTCAGTCAAGAAAATGGAAGATTTTCCTTTTTGCCGCTTCCCTCCCACTTGGGCATTTTCTCACTACTGTCGCTTGTAATTATGCCTGAATTGCCGCCTTTTCAGAAAGTTCCCCTCCGTCCTGAGTGACTTTTCCCATCCGGTCTCAGAGCCTGTCACCCATGCAAAGTCATTGGGGGGGATGGGGGGGGGCTTTTCTTGCCTCTGCTGCCTAGCCTCACCTCTGGGTTTCCTTAAGACCTTCTTACATTATTATTACTACCCTGTTTCCCCAAAAATAAGACCTAGCCGGATTATTCAGGATGCTGATAATAGGAGCCCCCCTCAAAAAATAAGCCCCAGCTAATATCGTCAGCCAGACGGACACGTCTAGCACCGTATTTCTCTGAAAATAAGACCTAACCGGAAAATGAGACCTAAGGCGTCTTTTGGGGCAAAAATTAATATTAAGACCAGGTCTTATTTGGGGGGAACGCAGTATTTCAACCACAAAAGAAAAGAAATAAAACCGATACACACTTTAAAATGTTTTTTAAAAAATACAAGAAAGAAAGAAACAATGAAAGCAATAAATATGGGTGTGGCACACACACACACACACACACACACACCGAAAATCACAATTAACCATCAGAAGGAAGGTATTACAGCACTAATATATTCTAATGCACCACTAACAATTTATAGTACTGTAAGACATTGTCTACCAAACTTCTGATCAGGAATTATCTGTATTAACTGTAAAAATCTGTGGTTGACACCATTAAAATCATGGGTTTAAATACACTATAACTCATTGACTTGTATTTCTCAAAATGCCCATTCTGGATTTATATTTGTCTTCAGTTTGTGGGGATCTATCATCATCATCAAAGGTTTTTCAAAACAAAACTTTTTTAAAAAAATTGTTGTCCACTGTTATTAACAGAAAAGAATCAAATAAATAGTAAGCAATACTGACTCCCAAAAATATACTGTAAATAATGCGTAGACTATATCTCTCTGATTAGAACACAAGCTTCCCCTCTTGGAGTGTGGCACAATTCCATTTATGGACCGGTGACCCAGAAGTGGCTTCCAAGCACGAAGGTACATCCGATCTGTTTTTTAGCAAGCGCTGACGCTATGGCAGACATCAAAGCACGTTCCCACGCCTCCATCAATCGTTCTTCCCCCACAGAGGGGATCAGAGACTCGGAGCAGCGGAGCTTCCTTCCTACAATTCAGAGCGACGCGATTTAGTTATTATTGGCAGGATCATGTCATCAACTGTCGGAAAGAGATTGCGTGGGTCAACGGTCACGAGGTCTTGGTCTTCTGCTGGTCTTCTGCAAGGCCTTGAACCCTTGGACCTGGCCCAAGTCTGGGGAGCTGGGTGTGGATGGAGCCCAGGGATGGTCTCCTGGCTACGTGAATGTTTGTCACACAGTTCCTGGTGGCGGTGGGCTCTCATTTTGTGTACCGCCTGGGTTTTGTCTACTTTAGACTGTAGGCCACCCTGAGGCGTATGGGTGAGGTGGTTGGTTATGTAAATCAAACAATTAAATACATACATCTGTTCCAACTCTCTGCTCGGGACGGGAAACCATGAAATCGAGGGACAAAGAGCCCCTATCGGAAGTCTCCCGCTGAGGGAAAGTCCACCATTCTTCTAGGCAGGTGATTCCATCACTTCATTCCTTCTGCCACTCAGAACATCTCCTCCATTCTCCTCTTAATAGTCAACACCTGGGGTCTCCGAGCTCCACCGCTTTAAGACCTATGGACTTCCACTTCCAGAATTTCCCAGCCAACACTGCTTTCTGGGAGCTGAGGTCCACAAGTCTTAAAGTGGCCACGTTTGGAGACCCCTGCCCAAGATGAATCGTCTTCCTATCAATTTAAAACTGTCTCTCTTCGTTCTGCTCTCAGTTTGAACAAAAAAAGAGGTCCAGCCCCCCCTTTGTAAGTGGGGAGGAAGCGTACCCTGCCCCACAGATCCTGCCTCACCATCCCAAGGAGAAGATCCTGGACAGGCATCCATCTTGCCCGGCCCTGCAGAACAATCGTGGTCCAGCTCCATTGTCCAAAAGTCACGGCAAACAGGATGCCACCCCTCATTTCCTGTTATTTCAATAGAGATGGCTGTGCCCGACCTCGGAAGGACCCCTGCCTGCGCAGGGAAGACTCAGCAGCCGGCGAAGCAGAAGAACAACAAAGGGGGAGGGGAGGAAGAGGAGGGGGAGGCATGGGCATCTGACTCACCTCACACCCCCAAACCTGCTTAATGGAAATCCTGATTTGTAGCAGATTATTGGGCTCCTGTTAGGAGATGCTCCCTTCCAAGCAAGACTCTAAAGCAGAGTCCCAGCTTAGCCCCTGGAAGGCCTGTGGACCAACACCCAGAATTCCCCAGCCTGCAAATTCTGGGAGTCGAAGCCCACGGGTCTTCCAGGGGCCAAGGTGGGACACCCCTGCTCGAAATTCTGCCTCCAAAACAGTAAGTGAAACCTCACTTATTTTATTTTATTTGTACAATTTGGCCCCCGTTTGATCTGGGAGTGGTTCACAAACATCACACACACACACACACACACACACACAGAGTGCTTGGGTGTTTGTGGAAACCAGCGGCTGCAACCGCACTGCCGCACTGCTTGAGGCCTGCCAAAAGGCCACCCAGCATCCAGGTCTCGACCTGCGCTTGCCCAGATGGGGGGGGGGGGCGCAGTCTTATCCCGTGGCAACCTGCAGGAAGAAGGCCCCTGCCCTCCAAGGATGCATCTAGAAACAAACAAGGCAGCAGCACCCTGGAACGCCTTGAGCAACTCCTGGGGATCCTGGGGTACCAACCACCCAAAGAGAGAAGCCAGCATCGGATGCTTCCTCACCATCAGCATGTGAGGATGGCAAAGAGTGTCAGGTCAGCCCAATCAAAGACATGGAAGGGCTGAGTGTTGCATCGCTGGAGGCCCTCAAGGCGAGGCTGGGCAGCCATTTGTCCAGGGTGGGAGAAATACTCCTGCTGGAGCAGAGAGTTGGACTAGAAGACCTCCAAGGCCCCTTCCAATTCTGTTGCTGTGTTTCCCCAAAATCAAGACAGGGTCTTCTATTAATTTTTGCTCCAAAAGACACCAGGGCATATTTTCCAGGTCGCTCTTATTTGGGGGGAAATACGGTCCTCAATGTGTCCACCTGGCTTCGATCTGGACTGGGTTTTATTTTCGGGGGTGGGGCTTCTATGACGAGCATCCTAAAAAATCAGGGCTGGGCCTTATTTTCCAGTTAGGTGTTATTTTGGGGGAAGGATGGGTGGGTGGGTGAATGGGTAGGTAGGTAGGTAGGTAGGCAGGCAGGCAGGCAGGCACACGTTCCCAGGACCTTTGCTGCCTCTCATCACGGCAGTCCTGGGGCTCTGCTCCAACCGTAGGCCCTGCCTAGTGGGGGCCGTGTGGTGAGGTAGGCCGCATTCGCATGGGGCGTCCAGGGGACAAAAAGAACCCTGGTCTGATGGTGCAGGTTGGGGCCCCAAGAGAGCAGCGGCCCCACACCTGGCGCCCGTCCTTGCCCAGGGCCCCCTGTCTCCAGCCACTTTTGGGGAAGGGCCGCTGCAAGGCCAAGGCCGGGCCGGAGAAGGGCTTCGGGGCTCCGTCAGCCCAGCTGGGAAGCTGCAGGATGGCCGATTTAAGCCACCAAGAGAAAGAGCAGGTGCCCCAGGGAGCTCCTGGGCCACTCAGCCTGCCTTCTGCCCCAGGTTCCAGGACTCCCAGTGGCCAGACAGGGGGCTGGGCCCCGCTTGACCCAAACCAGACCCACTCAGCAGCCCTAGCAGGATGCCCCTCTGGACATTCCTCCTCCCCCTCCTCTTTCTCCCTTCCTTCCTCCCTCTCTTCCTTCCTTCTCCTCTTTCTCCTCTTTTTCTTTCCCTTCCTTCCCTTTCTCTCTCCCTCCTTCTCTTTCACCTCTGTTCTCCACTTTTCCTTTCTTCCTTCCCTCCCTCCCTCCATCCTCTTCCTCCTCCTCTTTGTCTTCCATCCCTCCCTCCCTGCCTTCTCCTCCTTCCTCGCCCCTCTTTTCCTTTCCCTTTCTTTCTTCCTTTCCTCCTCCTCCTCCTCCTCCAATGGCTTCCCCTGCCTGTAGCCGATCCCCAGCCTTGAGGAAGGCAGGCCAGGCAGCCACTCTCCCTGCTCCCCACTGACCGCCTGACCCCTGGCCAAAATCCAGGGCTTCCCGTCCAACCCTGCAGGTGCTCTGGCTGTGACCCGGCCCTGACTCGCCGACCTGCCCGATAAGAGCGGCTGGCAGGGCGAGGCAGGATTTACCCCTAATCCTCCACTGGGAGCCTGGGCCATTAAAGCAAGGGGACAGGAAGGTCAGCCGGGCAGACAATGCAGCACCCGGCCTGTTTATGCGAGGAAGGCTTTTCCAGGCCGCCAGCCGGGCCCTCCGCCAACAAGGCCACCCCTGGCCAGACGGACTCGCTTTCCACAGCTTCTTCTGCCCGGCCAGCTGGCAGGAACATTTTTTCCGGTGCCGGCTTGGCCGTGGCCATTGTGGCTCCGAGGCACCCTCTCTCTCTCGGCCACTCCCCGCACGGCCTTTCCCAGGGTTCCCGGAGGTCAGCCATGGGAAGGGTCCGGGTTGGGGGGCTTCCAGGCAAGCCCCTGCACCACACCACCATCCCTGGGTGGCCCTTACCATGAGGCACCTCAGAGGCAGCCCCTGCAGACGCATGCAGGCAGGGCATTCCCCAACCCCTGAAACCAGATGTCCCACGAGAGGCCAGAGAACCAAAGCACCCGGCCCTCGGTCATGCCGGGACAGAGGCCCTCCTGAGGGCCTAGGGACAGCCGGACCACTCTAGCCCCCCGAAGAAACAGGGTGGTCTCAGAGCCTGGACAGGGCAGCTCTCTTCCCACCCACACCTCCCAGGTTCCCCCACAGATGGAGGAACGAGGTCCGCCGATGGGGTCCCCTTGCAGATTTTCCAGGGGGCAGGCGAAGGAAACGGACCAATCGCTTCCAGAGGGGAAATGACCTACCCCGTTTCCTCCAAATAAGCCCTCACCAGAAAATAAGCCCCTGAGGCGTCTTTTGGAGCAAACATTAATATAAGACCCGGTTTTATTTCGGGGGGAAACACGGCTGTTGAGAGGCAGCAAAGGGCCACCCCCCAGCAGATCCCAGGGGCGGAGAGGGGGGCCCGATACTCCGACGGGGCCAATTCCCTCCCCTCCAGCCGGCCGTAAGTCGAGCTGCATTCACACAACACGCTGACTCGGAAACAGAGGAGAACATTTTTAGCTCAGGGCTGAAAAGAGGGTCCTTGGTGCTCTCAGAGATGGGCTTCCTGATTTTTCCATAAGGCCACTGGATTTCCTTGAGGTTGTTTTTTTCCCCTTCTTGAAAGCCTTTTTCTTTTCATTCAAGAAACTTCTTCGGTCCGGTTCTTCAGAGGTGAAGAAGCTTCTTGGTTGAGCAGCAAAAAGTTTTCAAGGGAAAAAGAAAACCCAAAGAGAATCCAGTTGCCTTTGGGGAGAGCGTCCTTGGGGCAACGCTTGGCTACAATCTCCCAGCGTTTCGCCAGACGGGATCCCTTCCTTGGAGATGGAACCAGGGAAGATCAATTGTGAAAAGTGAGCAATTTTACTTTTGTAAGGAGGGAAGGGAGGGAGGAAGGTTTTGGAAGCCAAGGGGAGGCCACTTACCAACACGGAGTAGATGTGGAAGCAGCGGTAGACGGGGGAGAAGTCCACCAAATCCTGGGCCCCAGGCACCTGGAGTGAGATATAACAGGGACGCCTGTCAATCAAAGCCAGGAGGGAACACAGAGGCTGCTCCAGAAGGAGCCTCCAAGAGAACCAGAACCACTCTGGGAAGAAGGGAGCTTCCCACCGCCCAGTCCCACCACCCAGTCCCACCCCCAGCTGGAAAGTGGCCCCCTTCTCAGGAACTGTCTCCTGGCCCCTCTGACCGAGCTCTGATTTGGAGAGAAAGTGGAAGGGCCGGCAGACTGAAGGGACTCAGGCGGCTGGGAGCTCCATCGGACACCAGTGGCAAAACCCCCACGGGCTCCTCCCACTGCCCAGGTTCAGGTTAGCCCAAAGGGGCTTTTTTCAAAGAGGCAGCTGGCCTCTCCTGCCTTTTATTTCTCATATCTCTCTCTATCTATCTATCCCTCTGTCTCTCATCTATCTGTCCGTCCGCCCGCCCGCCCGTCCATCTGCCTGTCTCTCTCTCTCTCTCTCTCTCTATCTATCTATCTATCTATCTATCTATCTCTCTATCTATCTATCTATCTATCCATCCATCCCTCTGTCTCTCATCTATCTCTCTCGTCTGTCTGTCTGTCTGTCTGTCTGTCTGTCTGTCTGTCTGTCTGTCTCTCTCTCTCTCCCGTTTCCCCGAAAATAAGACCTCACCAAAAAATAAGCCCTAAGGCACCTTTTGGAACCAAAATTAATATAAGAGCCAGTCTTATTTTCGGGGGGGGATCACGGTACATTCCAACCCAAAAGGATCCGGCCGTAGGGATCCAGACTGAGATGAGGAGGGGGAAATGGGGAATTCTGCCGCCGTGGATCAGGCGTCAAGTGAGAACACTACCCGGCAGTTTTCTTTCCGGCTCCTCCGTAGCAGCAGCCACACCATAAACTGGAAACAGCTTCGATGTGGCAGGAAAGGGAGGGATTCAAAAACGGGGGGGGCTGAAAACCAGGGACCGCAACACAGGCAGTCCCCGAGCTACGAACACAACTGAACACCTCCATTTCCACGGCTGAGCGAGGCCGTCCTTAAGCGAGTGCTGCCCCATTTTACGGCCCTTCTGGCCACCATGGTTAGGTGAGCCACCCGATCATTAAGGGAATCCGGCTTCCCCCTTGACTTGGCTGGCCAGAAGGTGGCCCAAGGGGATGGCATGGCCCCAGGGACGCGACGACCGTCACAAATAGGACACGGTGCCTGAACTTGGATCAGGTGACCCCAGGGATGCCGCAACAGTCATTAAGCGTGAAAAATAGCCCTAAGTGACTTTTTTGCAGTGCCGTTGTAACTTCGAACGGTCACTAAATGGATGGTTGTTAAGTCGAGGACTCCCTATTTCAGCAAAGCACCTGGGGAAGAGGATTAGGGAGGCCCTGGAGAGAGAGGAGGGGCCGCGTCCAGCCATCTGGAACAGAGGTCTCCCACCTTGATCCCTTTAAGCCTTGTGGACTTCAACCCCCAGAATTCCTCAGTCCACAAGCCTTAAAGGGACCGAGGTGGGAGAGCTCTGACCTGGAAGACACCAAGGAGGGTTCTTCTCGCAATGACAACCGACTTCCCCTAGGGAGACCCCAAAACCGGGTGCAAGTCAGCTAGGAGACCCCCTCTTCATCCCAGGCCATTTCCAGGGGCAGTCTGGCAGAGTCCCCTCCCCCACTCACGCCTGGGCTTCGAGCAGACTTGCCTCTTCCTCCTCATCCTCATCCTCCACATCCAGGATCCCAGAATCCTGCTCGGAGATCGGGCTGGGGCTCTTGCCCTCCATCCGTGAATTTGCGCCTGTCTCTTTCCTGCATCTTCGACCGCCGGCTCTCACGGGCTGCACGAGACCATCCAGGCTTCGCTGCTGCTGGGCCTACGACACAACCAGAAGGAAGCCTAGTCAATCGATCGACCGATCCCTCTGTCAATCAGAACAGAGCTGTAAGGGACCTAGGAGCTTTTTTGTGCTGCTGTCTATAAAACCCAGGATCGTGTTGCCTTGTTCGGCTGCAGCGGCTCGCAGCTGGCTCATCTTTAAGCGACTGTCTCCGAGTTTCTTTTCACAGTTCCTGATTTTGAGCCAGGTTTCACATAATCTGTCCTTGGGCCTTTGGGTTGTCAGAGGAAAAGTCTGGGTAAGATATGCAAAACTGCACTTTATGAGTTTAAAAGACAACACACCAGATAAGATCTCACTTCCAGAATCAGAGATTTTTTATTAATTTTAAAACACACCATGTACGAGGGCAATTCGTAGCCAAAGCCTCCATCTGGTTATCACTGACAGACCCTCACAGATACAGAGCTTTTATTGTGCATGTTAGAAAACTAAGACATGACATTCCTTTCCGACATCATCGCCCTTCAAACAGAGGCCCCTGTCATTATGTCTTGCAAGGTCTGAAATCCCTCCTGCAAAGAAATCTCCCTCCTGGAAAGGAAATCGCCCTGGAACAGCCTCGTGAAGTGCATGGTCATGGTGGAAGCGGTGCGACACAAACCTCAGGGCAGGCTGACTTCCGGTGTGGGGTTTGCTCACGATATTGCTCACACGCACACCGCTAGGCACACACAAGACCCTTTGGAGCAGTTCGAACGTTGGGATGTTTTGGATCACACACACACATCCATAGCCCAGATTGGGTGCCGAGCGACTCCCGCCTCTTCCGGCTTCCTTCCCAGGAGGGAGATTTCTTTGCAGGAGGAAATTCATACCTTGCAAGATGTGATGACAAGGGCCTCCATTGGAATGGTGAGAATGTCAAAAAGTCACGTCATGCTGTCTTGTTTCCCAATGTGTATCATAAAAGTTCTGTATCTGAAAGGGTCTGTCATGGATCACCCGACAGAGGTTTTTTTTTTCCCGAATCGCCCTCCTAGATCGAGAACTGGGCACCGAGGGCGTGGGGAAACCTTGGTGTGCACACAGACACCAAAAAGCAGAGCGTAGCTTTTATTCCCTTTCAGGGTTTCCCTGCCTGGGTGTAAAACCTGGCTTTTCTTCACCTTACATTTCATGTCGCTGGTTCAGGTCTCCCAAGATCCTTTTCCTTGCGTCTGAGCGCCCCAGCCTCTCCAGCAGGCGAAGCTGGTCGCTATTAGCTGCCACCGGGCCTAAGAGCCATCTTTGGAAATATCCCTTTTAAGCCCCACCTGTCAGCTGGAGCGAAACAGAGACCCCCAGGGGCTCCATCGCAGGATCCTTTAAGGACCCAGAGCTCCTTGGCCTGTGGTGCTCTCTTCCCCTCGACCCACGTCAGTCCCGGCTGCTGCCAACATCTGGGCGCCAGAGACGCCCCGAAAGCCATCCAGCAGCACCCTGGGAAAAACGGATCCCATCTGTCAACTCTTCTTCTGCCAAGATATTAAGACATTAAGGGCAAGCTGCGTGGGGGGGGGGGGTAGGAGGAGAAGCCCCCCCAGTTGACAGCTGCGATCAGCCAGTGAAACATTTTGCTCTGTAAAAAACAGGGGAGGGGGAGGCAGCCTGAAGCCGGGACAACAACAATGATTTTTCTCTAGAGATGAGAAGAAGCCCCCCAACTGTTTGAATCGGAGGAGGACCTTCCTTTAAGATGACAAGAAGGTGCTGCACTCACTCTCTCTCTCTCTCTCTCTCTCTCTCTCTCTCTCTCTCTCTCTCTCTCTCTCTCTCCGCATCTGAG
>JANHFO010032233.1:0-11407 GCA_032468095.1 Pareas carinatus | reverse complement strand
GTTGGCAGCCTGGAGTTTGAACTCTCCCTCCGCTTGCAGCTCTGACTTGGCCACCGGGAGAAAGAAAGGGCCATGCAGGGGAAAGGGCCCCTGGGCCCTCCTCGGTCTGGGGAACATCACAGAAAGGGCCCTGGTTGCAATTCTCATGGACTTTTGGGGGGCTTGGGATAGATCATTTTGTCCCTCCTAGATTCTCATCAGGTTCCAATACCAATGACCCTGATATCCTTCTGGATCCGCTTTTTGGACAGGAAATGGGAGGCACTTTATTACGGTGTTCCAGTTTGGTGTGGGTAGGAGAAGAGGGAGTAGCCCTGCATTGTGGGCTACCCCAGGCCTCAAGCCTTTTGCTTCTCCATTTTACCATCTACATGAAACTTTTAGGGGAGGCCATCAATTCTATGACACCCAATTATGTACAGGTAGTCCTAGACTTAGAACATTTCATTTAGCAAAAATCTGAGCTTTCAACAGGAATTAAAAAGTGGCTCATGGCCAATTTCCACCCTTAAAAACGGTTGTAGCATTCCCATTGTTATATGATCAAAATTCAGGCGCTTGGCAATTGACTAATATTTGTGGCAGTTGCAGTGTCCTGGGGGCTCGTGTGATCCGCTTTGGCGACTGAGCTAGTGCTCAGCCTGGGGCCCCTCCTGGACTCACGGCTCCTGCTTGAGGAGGCCATGGCTGGGGGAGGGGCTTTGCACAGATTCACCCAGGGCACCAATTGCGCCCTTTCCTGGACCGGGAGGTCTCGCACATGGGTCACTCAAGCCTTGGTCTCCTCCTGTTCAGATCACTGCACTCGACCTCCCAGAAACTTCCAACTGGTCCGAAACACATCAGGACACAAAGTAACGGTGGCCCCTCAGCTGCCTTTGTAACGTCTTTGTTCAGCGAGCTGCACTGGATTCATATGGTCCAATTGAAGATGCTGGTCACCACCTTCCAACGTATTTATTATAGCAATAGCACTTATTATTTTCGTATTTATATGCCGTCCCTCTCCATAGACTCAGGGCGGTATATAACTTAAGAGTTATATACCATCCCAGAGTGCTTTATACCCATCTCAGTTTGCAGTGTCAGCATATTGTCCCCAACAATCTAGGTCCTCATTTTACAGATCTCAGAAGGATGGAAGGCTGAGTCAACCTTGAGTCCCGTCAGGATCCAATTCCAGGCTGTGGGCAGAGTCAGCCGGCAATACTACCTTCTAACCACTGAATCACCAGGGCACCTGTCACTACTGCCCCTTTTATTTTTGCATCTATCTCTTTTACCAGGTCAGATAGGGTGGGCACACTCCCAACCTCTTTCTTTAAATATTGCTACCTGACAGGAAGGGAGCCTTTTCTGCTGCACACCCTGCCCTATGAAGCACTCTTCCCCATGACGTTTGGCAGGTCTTTATCCTTGTCTTTTGTAAGGCATGGAAGATCCAGCTTTCCCCCTAAGCACTGGGATAAGATGCGGGGCCTACACAAGAGAGGCTTGATTTTGCACGTTATTGTTTTTATGCATTTGGTTTTAATATATTTTTAAAGTTAATTATTGACTGGGAGATGGCCAGACCTTGTTATAACAGGTTGGCGACATATTTTAAATAAGAGGAAAATGAGAATCTGAAAAATAGCCCCGCTGAGGCTGCCCATCTGCAAAATGTTTGAGGCACTGAATTTCTATGCATTTCCTTAATTATAAAATTCATGTGCCACTAATCCTGCATTTAATTTCCCCAATTTGTAACTCCTTGCAAGGAGAAAGAAGACCAGCGGGAATGGCACCAGGCATGAAGGCAGCCAGTTAAGGTCACGAGGCCTTGTTAACTTCTAATTTGAACAAAAGGAAGAATCACCTTTTGGGAACTCCCTGACCATCAAAATGCGACCAACCGTGCTAGAGGTGCCTTGTTATTGGAAGGGCAAGCACATGTTAAACGGGGAGGCTCTGCATTTGCCGCTTGCAATGTACAGCGCTCAGCATAAAGGAGTAGCCCTGTTTGAAAAGTAAGATTTCAATCAATATCTCAATGAACACAAGAACAATTTCCAAAATGGTGACAAAAGTGAGTTTTATAGAACATCTGTTTAGCTTACACAAAAGCCAGGTGAATAATACAACTTATACAAAACCTTCAGATTTACTCAAATTAGTTGATTCAAAAATGAATACATCCCACCACAAAAACTACAACACCTTGTATTTTGCATGATTTGTATGGACAGCACCAAGTCTTCTAGGCAGGAATGAACAAGTTGGCGACATGTTGCAACAGCTATCTTTTTCCATTCATCAAGAATGACCTCTTTTACAGCCTGGATGCTGTAAATACAATAGTGGCCCTTAGATGTGTGTTTCGGATCATTGTCATGTTGGAGAAGTGCACGGCGACCAAGGGCACGGAGTGATGGTAGCATCTCCTCTTTCAATATCAAGCAGTACATCTGTGAATACCTGATACCATCAATAAAATGCAGCCCCACAGGACACTGCCACCATGTTTCACTGTAGACACCATGCCTTTTTTTTGCACTCACCTTTGTGACACCATACAGTTTTGAAACCATCAGTTCCAAAAACATTTATCTTAGGTCTCATCACTAAAGAGTAAACTGTCCCTGTATTATTATTTTTCAGCTTGGGCCATGGCAAATTATAGGTGGGCTTTTTTGTGTCTGGGCTTCAGGAGAGGCTTCTTTCATGGGCGACAACAATGCATGCCATTCCTCTGCAATGTGTGCCATATTGTGTCACAGGGAACAGTCACCCCACTTTGGCTTTCTACTTCTTTAGCTAAGTGAAGTGAATTTGCATGGCGATTTTCTTCAACCATTCTCATCAGAAGAGGTTCCTGTCGACGTATTAACTTCCGTGGATGGCCTGTATGTCTCTGTGAGATGGTTACAGTTCCATCTTTGTTAAATTTTTGTATCACTTTTGCTACAGTGCTCTGACTGATAAGTAAATCTTCTTCTGTAAAGAGATTATTTCCTTTCTCAGGTCTTGTGACATTTCTGTTCCATGCAGTGCCATTGCTGACAGCATGAAATGGGAAGGGGTTTTCTTTGTTAAGTAACGCCCTTTTATAATCAACTGTCTGCTGAACATCTATTTAACCAATTATTAGACTCTCCTATAGTTGAATTCTTGTCAATTAGGATTTTGTTGTCTAAAATGTAGCTTTGCTCCTAAGACTTTCATTGGGATGTACTGATCATTGGAATATGGTCTGGAATGAATTTGTTAGGAAAGATACTTTTTTGCAAATTGACAAATCTTGTTTCCAATCAATGGTCCACATTTGTGAGAGTATTTTCTACTATAGTGTTCCATAGGAAATGTTGATTCTAAAAGGAAAGGTTTTCTGACAAATCTGTTGGGATGTACTCATTTATGCTGAGCACTGTATGGGCTTTGTTGGCTTCTGTAATAGTTTAATTGCTGCAAGTCTCCCAAAGTCATAGTGAGTTGGGCTGCCCTATACATTTTCTTAATAAATAAAAATACATAAATACATATTTATACCCTGCCTTTATTATATGTAGACATAAGCCAAGGCAGCAAACACACCTAATACAGATCCAGGCTTGCTTTTTCTGGCCCAGCGCGGCAGTTCCCTTCGACTCAGTGAAAGGGAACAACTGCATCAGACGAGAAAGGAAGCTCAGATGGCCTCCATCATGCTTCATATGAAGATACCTTTGACTACAAAAAATAACACGAAGTTAAATGGCTGATATCTCAGCTGGGTTTCCCATGAAAGAAAAGAAATGAAATTTCACCTCATGTGGAATTTCTTCTCTGTGATAAAGGTGGAGTTTCGTGTGAAACAATTTCTGCAATCTGGGCATTTGAATGGTTACTCCCCTATATGTAACCTTACATGATTTATAAGGCTAGACCTAGTGCTGAAATCTTTCCCACAATCTGGACACTCAAACGGTTTTTCCCCTGTGTGAGTTCTCAAGTGTACCACCAGATTGGAATTCCAACTGAAACTTTTCCCACATTCGGGACACTCAAATGGTTTTTCTCCTGTGTGAGTCCTCTGGTGTTTCACCAGGTAGGAATTCTGAGTGAAACTTTTCCCACAATCAGGACACTGATATGGTTTTTCTCCTGTATGAGTTCTCTGGTGAATCACCAGATTGGAACTCTGACTGAAACTTTTCCCACAATAAAGACACTCATATGGTTTCTCTCCTGTGTGAGTTCTCTGGTGTATCACCAACTTGGAATTCTGAATGAAACTTTTCCCACAATCTAGACACTCAAACGGTTTTTCTCCTGTGTGAATCCTTTGGTGTATTATGAGGTCGGAATTGAAACTGAAACCTTTCCCACAATCTGAACACTCATACGGTTTCTCTCCCATGTGAATCCTCAGGTGTTTCACCAGGAAGGAATGTTGACTGAAACTTTTCTCACAATCAGGACATTTATATGGTTTTTCTTCTGTGTGAGTCCTCTGATGTTTCACAAGGTCAGAATTCCAACTGAAACCTTTCCCACAATCTGAACACTCATAAGGTTTCTCTCCTGTGTGTGTCCTACGGTGTCGCACAAGGTAGGAATTATAAATGAAACTTTTCCCACACTCCAGACACTCGTATGGTTTTTCTCCTCTGTGAGTCTTCTGGTGTACCACCAGGTGACAATTCCAATTGAAACCTTTCCCGCAATCTGAACATTCATACAGTTTCTCTCCCATGTGAGTTCTCAGATGTTTCGTCAGGTAGGAATTCTGACTAAAATTTCGCCCACAATGATGACATGTATATGGTTTCTCTCCTGTGTGAATCCTCTGGTGCTTCACCAGGTTGGAATTATGATTGAAACTTTTGCCACAATCACAACACTCATAAGGTTTCTCTCCTGTGTGAGTCCTCTGATGTACCACCAGGCCAGAATTCCGAGAGAAACCTTTCCCACAATCTGGACACTCATATGGTTTTTCTTCCATGTGAGTCCTCTGGTGTATCACCAGCGTGGAATCCTTGACATCCTCTGTGTCTGCAAGATTCATATTAATGAGTTAGTTTCATTATTATTTTAAAAAAACACTGCTGGACACATGAAACCAGCAACACCCCCTCCTCCATATATTACCATGAAAAAGAAGCATCCAAATTCTAGTTTAACCTCTAATGTTAATTATAGTTCCTTTGGCATGTAGAAGAGTAGCAGATCCAAGTTCAAATATCAACTGAATCACAAAATTATTTTTCTAGTTTGGCTAGATCACGCATGCACGTCCCATTCACACAGAAATACACACCTAAGAATTTGTGCTGCATTTCAGTGTGCAAAATAGCCAAGAACAGAATTCACTCCATTTTTTTGGATCTAATTTTAACCAAGGTTGGGACGCTTAACCGAAGAAATGGTGCCCAAACCCAATGCCAAGATTTTAAAGCCACACAAAACTCCCCGCTTGCCAGAAAAACGACCTGTCAATGCAGTCACAAGGAATCAAGGGTTGCGTGAAGACCGAAGGAGATGGGCGGTTAAGAAATGTGAGTTTTTCAATCTCGCAGCGGAAAACCACAGGCAGCCTTTTTAAATCGTGCAACTCAAGGGGAATCATATTGCGGAAGGGAAAGACCAGGCAGCTGCAGCCGCCGACATGTCCCCGCCTTGTTCCTTCTGCACCGCGGGGGGATCCAGGCAGCCCCACCGGCTCCCTCCCGGCTCCCCCTCCCACCTGCCCTCCGCTCACCTGCCGGAATCAGCGCCTGCCCTCCAAACAGCACAAGAGGCACCATCGACGCCATCATTCTCCCGTAGGTGAGGCGGAAGAGGAAGTTACCCTGTCCTCCTCCCACTCCGCAGCGTCTCTAGCCACCCAAAACTCTATCGTCCCAACGCAAGCCTCTCCACCCCACCTATGGTTACCTACGCCGCCGCTGTGCCTTACCTGCTTTCTAGGCGCTTGTTTGTAGTGCGCCCTCTAGCGACACAAGGCTGAAGAACAAGCTCGTTCTATTTCTACCTGTTCTCATGGATTCCTCGCTTCCTTTTCTGTCAATCAAGCGGTATTCGGCTCCCACCGAGCACATCGATAGCTTTTGTCCCCGAGGATCCATCCCAAAAATTTTCTTTCCGGTCCCTCATTGTCCCTGGAGCTGAGCCCGAAGCTTCCTTTGCACGAAGCGGCAACTAAACCAAAGGAATGAAGGGGGAGAGGAGAGGAGGAAGGAGGTGCAAATAGGAAAGGATATGTGCATCTCCCTTGGTTCCAGCCACTTTCCCCTCACATTTTCTGTAAAGCATGGAAGATCCTGCTTTCCCCCTAAGCACTGGGATAGGAAGAGGTGCCTGCACATCAGAACCTCGTTTTGGCACCCGTTTTTTGTTTTTATGCATTTGGTTTTAATAGTTTCGACATGGGTGGGTACATAAATATTTTAAATAAATCAGAGAGGAAAAGAGAAAGGGGGGGGATAGCCCTGCTGAGGCTGCTCTTCTGCAAATTGCTTGAGGCACTGATGTTCTAAGCATTTAACAAATTTATATACCTCCAATCCTGTGGTTAACTTCTCCAATTGTAGCTCTTTGCAAGGAGAAAGACGACCAATTTTGAGCAAGAATGGCACCTGACAAGAATGTAGTTAATGAAGCCAGGAGGCCTTGTCCACTTCTAATTTGAACAAGGAAGAATCACCTTTTTGGGACTCCTCTAACTATCAAAATGCCATCAAACTTGCTAGAGGTGCCCTGTATCTGCAGAGGAAGTCTAGGTAGTGCTTGAGTTATAACAGTTTACTTAGCAATGGTTCAAAGTTATACTACCTCCAAAAGTACATGACACAATTCCAAAGTTATGAAGGTTGAAGCACCACCGCAGTCATTCACCCTCACGATCAACTGCAAAGACATTCCCTCTCCCTCTATAGGCGATCTAAGAGGCATTGGTCTTACTAGGCTAACCCACTGGCTCCTCCCCATCCCGTCACTGATTGCTCACTTACCTTTCAAACATCTAGAGTCAAGGCCATGTGGCAGAAAAGCAGCCATCTTCTTACACCCATCTGCCCTTTTTCGAAGTCTTTTCGCACAGACATAGGCCTGCAGGAGCCGAAGATTGAGCCCCCAAAGACTTACATCCCATTTGCAAAAGCTTTTAGCACGGAGGACGGAGGCTTGAAGGAGCATGAGATTGCACTCCTTCAGACTCACCGAGGCTGCCTGGTGCTCCAAAATTATATCCGGTGACCTATAAAGGCAGCCTCGGTGAGTCAGCCAAGCTGAGCAAGGTGTACTTGTTCCTCTCTGCCTCTGTTTTCACCGCTCCGCATTTCGAGCGTTGAGAGCAGAGAAAGAAACTGCGCTGTCACACAAATCCCACAAGAGAGAGGCTGGAGAAGAGAATGCTCGCTTGAGCATGGAGATCTTTGAAGGGTGTCTCCATAGGCCTAGGATGGCGTGGGAAGCAACTATGGGGACCCCAAGGAAGAATAAGATATCTCAGTGGGTGGCGGGGATGCATTGGATGCTCAGAAGCAGGTAGCAGGTCCCCACCCTGAAGTTCCTCTTATATGACCTGCTCGTTCGATTAACAGATGCATAGGGAAGCAGGAAAGGTTCGTGTTCATTTAACGTGATCCAATTAACAAATCCTCTGGTTATGAATATAATTGGCAGGCTTATTGTAGAACTCAAAGAGCTATCCAGGTGGCTTGGTTGGAGACTGGAAGAGGGTCATGCAGAGTTTACTGACTGTAGCAAACAAACATTGGTGAGTTGTCATGGCAATGCTTGCACAAGCCTACCCTGCTATCTGTGGTAACTTT
The DNA here is from genome assembly GCA_032468095.1 of Pareas carinatus. Classification (NCBI taxonomy): domain Eukaryota; kingdom Metazoa; phylum Chordata; class Lepidosauria; order Squamata; family Pareidae; genus Pareas; species Pareas carinatus. The sequence goes on along the minus strand of JANHFO010032233.1, from coordinate 3,611 downwards.
TGGTTCTCAAAACATTCTTATTGTTTTGGCTCATATGACATTCGATGTGAGCAGCTCTTGGTTAGTATGCTTTAAGGGCCTCTTTTAGGAGAGGTCTGAGAGCGGGGCTGGGGAGTGGATACTACAGGGGGAAGATGACCTAAGCCTTAACCAATAGAAACACTATTACTACTTTTGCCTTTTTCCTGTGAAGCCTGTAATTTCAAATAAACGCCCTGAAGAGGGTCAGACATCTTTTGATCATCCAAATGAAATGATTCCTTCCTCTTATTACATTCATAACTCATAGATTGCCTGTATATGTTAAACATGGAGACTCTGCATTTTGCCATTTGCTATATGGGGTTTATTGGTTTGTGTATTAGGATTTTATTGCTGCAAGTTATCTAAAGTCAGAGCGAGTTGGGCTGCTGTACACATTTTCTTAACAGATAAAAATGCATAGATACATATTTATATTCTGCCTTTATTTGTAGAAATAACTCAAGGCAGCAAACACACCGAAAGAGATCCAAGCTTGCTTTCTCTGGCCCAGCACAGCACTTCCTATTGATTCCATGTTTAAGACATTCTTAGCTAAAAAGAATCAGGCTATTCATTAAATGGTAAGTCTCTCCGCTGGGCTTCCAATGAGAGAAGAGAAACGAAATTCAACATTCCTCTACACACATCAAATTTTGATTCATGTGCAATTTCTTGTGTGTGATAAGGGAGGAATTTCGTGTGAAACACTGTCCGCAATCCAGACACTTGAATGGTTTCTCCCCTGTGTGTAACCTGACATGATTTATGAGGTTTGACCTAATACTAAAATCTTTCCCACAATCCGGACACTCATACGGTTTCTCTCCTGTATGAGACCTCCGGTGTAACGTCAAGTGAGAATTCTGACTGAAACTTTTCCCACAATCCTGACACTCATATGGTTTTTCTCCTGTGTGAATTCTCTGGTGTTTCACCAAGTCGTAATTCCGATAGAAACATTTCCCACACTCAGGACACTCATGTGGTTTTTCTCCTGTGTGAGTTCTGTGGTGTTTCATCAGGTAGGAATTGTGACTGAAAGTTTTCCCACAAAACAGGCACTCATACGGTTTTTCTCCCATGTGAATTCTCTGGTGGGCCACCAGGTTAGACTTCCGACTGAAACATTTTGCACAATCCGAACACTCAAACAATTTCTCTCCTGTGTGAGTCATCTGGTGTTTCACCAAGTCGGAATTCTGAATGAAACTTTTCCCACACTCTAGACACTCAAATGGTTTTTCTCCTGTGTGAGTCCTCTGATGTATTACCAGCTTGGAATTCTGCTGAAAACTTTTCCCACAATCTGGACACTGATATCGTTTTTCTCCTGTGTGGTTTCTCTGATGTATCAGCAGCTTGGCATTCTGACCAAACCTTTTCCCACAATACAGACACTCATATGGTTTTTCTCCTGTGTGAGTCTTCTGGTGTTCCACAAGGAGAGAATTCCAAGTGAAACCTTTCCCACAATCAGAACACTCATATGGTTTTTCTCCTGTGTGAATCCTCTGATGTTTCATCAGGTTGGAATTCCATTTGAAATGTTTCCCACAATCAAGGCACTCGTGTGTTCTTTCTTCTGTGTGAGTCCTCTGGTGTTTCACCAGGTCACAATTCCAACTGAAACCTTTCCCACAATCTGGACACTCATAAGGTTTATCTCCTGTGTGAGTTCTCTGATGTTTCAAAAGGCTGGAATTATAACTGAAACTTTTCCCACACTCAGGACATTCAAAGGGTTTCTCTCCTTTGTGAGTTCTCTGGTGTATCAGCCGGCTGGAATTCTGCTTGAAACTTTTCCCACAATCCTCACACTCATATGGTTTTTCTCCTGTGTGAGTCCTCTGATGTTTCATCAGTTCAGACTTCCAACTGAAACTTTTCTCACACTGTGGACACATATACAATTTCTCTCCTGTGTGATTTCTCTGGTGTACCACCAGGTTGGAATTCCAAGAGAAACCTTTCCCAGAATCATGACACTCATATGGTTTCTCTCCTGTGTGAGTCCTCTGGTGAATCCCCAGGTCAGAATTGCAAGTGAAACTTTTCTTACAATCAGGACATTCAAAGAGTGTCTCTTCAGTATGAGTCCTCATATGTCTCCCCATATTGGTTTGCATGCTAAATCTTTCTGCCACATTGGGAGCACATATGAGTCCTTCTATAAATCATGAAGAAGCTGTTTTGAGCAAGCTTTTGCCACACTCCAAACATTTGTATGGCTTATCACTGGGTGGATCCTCTTGTGCATACTCAGCTGTGATTTACAATCTGTTTCCCCCCGCACAATAGGCAGTCTTCGAGGTTTTTCCAACACTGATATTCTTTAGTGGCCAAAAATATTTCGGATCTCTTACTTTTGGGGTGGTATGATTGAAATCACTTTCCTTCCACAAAGGCTTTCATTAATGCCTGCCCATTTTGGGTATTCAAGGGACCTTTTTCTTCCCACTGACTTCTAGTTATTTCTACTTTTTCTATATTTGGAAATTATCTCCCACGTGACTTCTCATGTAATGTTTCCTTGAGCTCCACATACTCTTATTTTTTTTCTAGGTGCAAACTTTGTTCTTGTAATTTTCTTGTCTCTCGGCTGCTGATGAAGAAGAGCTTTTACACTTTCAGGAGGAAGTGGAAAAGATTTTGAATGGTTATTTGTTTTCCATTTTAATGCTCCTTCTTATTCTCTGTTGCACAGAGTGCTCTTCTTGGCATCTTCTTCATCTGTAAGATTCATATTAATGAGTTAGTTTCATTATTATTTAAAAAAACACTGGACACATGAAAGCAGCAAAAAAAGAACCCATCTAGTACCATGAAAAAATAAATAGAAAAATTCTAGTTCAACTTATAACATTAACTATGATTTATTTGACATGACTGGATAGCCACTTGTCTGAAATGGTATAGGACAGTGATGGTGAACCTATGGCATGCGTGCCACAACTCACATGCAGAGCCCTCTCTGCCGGCATGCGCCCCTTCGCCCAGGAAAGTAAAAAAAACATTCTTTTAGTGAAAAAATAATTCTCTAGCAGCAAGCCAGAGGGACGCAGGGCTCCCTTCCCCCTCCGCTCTCCACTTTACCAGCTCCTCTGCCCAGCAGTCCAATAGGAGCGCTTCCTCCCTCCTAAGGCAGGGGATCCAAATACTGCATGGAGTCTGTGCCGAAGGGGAGAGAGAGCTCGCGGAAGTTAAGGTAAGCTGTCCTTAAGAACTGGGGAAGGGTGCAGGGGCGGCTAAAAGCGTATTGGAGAGGAGGGTTCAGGGGTGGCTCCCTGGGCGGGACGCAATGCTGGGATGGCTGGTTCACCTGGCCCTCAGCTGGCTGCTCTTCGCCGTATCAATGTCCCTATTACATTAAGCCAGCGGGAGGAGGTGTTGAAGCAGCGGCGGGAGCGCAGGCGAGCAAGGCTGCTGAGCAAGCGAGTGAGCTTCTGGCTTCAGCGAGAGGGTGGAGGAGTGAGGGAGCCAGGCAGGAGGAATCCCGGGAAGCCAGGAAGGTGAGTACCAAGTCGGCAAGGCAAGCGAGGCTCGAGGGGCGCCTGCTTGGCTTCCCACGATGGGCTCCGGGTGGTGAT
>JANHFO010032111.1:0-11413 GCA_032468095.1 Pareas carinatus | reverse complement strand
CATTTCGAAGTGATCAATTCAAGTCTCCGGCAAGAGCTGCCTGTTCCTATGGAGACAGACGGTGGGGGGGGGGAGGAAGATAAAGAGGGCATTGCCACCCCCGCCGTGCTTCAGCCTTGCTCATCGCTGGGCCTGTCGGGTTCCCTCCAGCAAAGATTTCGACCAGGTTTACAGCCTCCGATATCCTGGCTGGATGTTGGTCTTGCTGGCACAGTTCAGAGAAGCCGCCGCGTCGGTGTCGTCCTTTTCACCTCCCAGGGAAGCTGAATTTAGTGGACCTGGCAGGATCCGAGCGGGTGGGTCGATCCGGCGCGGAAGGGAGCAGGCTGCGCGAGGCTCAGTACATCAACAAGTCGCTTTCGGCTTTGGGAGACGTGATCTATGCGCTGCGCTCCCGCCAGTCCCACGTGCCGTTTCGCAACTCCAAGCTGACCTACCTCCTCCAGGACTCGCTCAGCGGCGAAAGCAAGACGCTCATGATGGTCCAGGTGAGCACTCCAGAGAAAGACGGACCCGGGTGGGTTTTTCAGGTGGCCCAGGGACAAAGTGCCTCCGGAGCGCTTGCTCCTTGTTTGATGACGGTGATGTCGGACAGTGCACAGGTGTCCCGTCCCTCCGTGGTTGATGCCGCTCTCCAGCGGGCGCCTTTTGGATCGTTCCGAAGATGCTCCCAGCCGTGCACAGCCCGCCCTGCTTGTTCACCCGAAAGCCCCTCGCAGGGTTTGTGCACATCGCAGGGTTTGTGCTGGTCTCAAAGCACAGACGGGGGACAAGACCACATGATTTTCTGAATGTGGATCTTTACCTATCCGAAGCGGCATTATAAAAGTGGCTCCCAAAGAGAGATGGGCAGCATATAAATTAAATAAATAACTCAGTGAAAGCTTAAAGCAGCTCCAGAATCTCAGAGGGGAGAGAGATGCCCCCTCCGACCCCCACAATAACGACCGGAGAACAAAATGCGGCTCCCGGATGGGTGAATCCCGTCCCACCTTCCTCTCGTTCCATGCCCTTGCAGTTGCTCCGTTGGCCCGGGGTGGCCAGAGAGGAGCTCGGAAGGGGGCTGGTGGTGTCTGGTTACAGGTCTGGTCGTGGTTGTCTGCCACACCGACAGGGTCCCAGGTGCAGAACTGGGCAGAGACCTCAGGGAAAGTCCATCAGAAAGTAGCAGGGGGGAACACCGAATATGGGCCGGACCACAGGTGTCGAAGCACGAGGCCCGCCGGCCGGATCCGGCCTGTGGCCTCCTGGTATCTGGGCAGAGGGGGGAGTCGGCAGCCCCGCCCACCTCCAGAGCGGCCCCGGCTGTCCTGGCAGTGGCCCCCCATGAAGTGGGGCTTGACAGACCTGGGTCAGACCCTCCTCAGTCCAGATGGGAGGTCCCACAGACGGGCATGGAGGGAAGGAAAGCGAGGGCTCTTGACGGACAGGCCAATCTACCCGACACTGTCAGCGTGGGCAGCGGGGGGCAAGGGCAGCCCTGGCGCTGGACGGAGTGGCACCGCCTGACAGCAACGTCCGGAAGGAGCGGGGGGGGGAGCGGGGCTGGTCTTCCCTCCGGGCCGCCTGGCGGTTCTGGCCTGTGACGGCCCGCTCCTGCGGCTCCCGCTCCCCAGGTCTCTCCGGTGGAGAAGAACACGAGCGAGACCCTCTGCTCCCTCAAGTTTGCCGAGAGAGTCCGCTCGGTGGAGCTGGGCCCCGGCGCTCGGAAGGCGGAATTGGGCTCCTGGACCAGCCAGGAGCACTTAGAGGTACTCCAGTTCCCTACCCGCTGGGCTTCTGGGGGCCCCGGGCGTGGCGGGCCCCTTCCTTAAAAGTTGCTGGCCCTCCCGAGCCCAACCCCAAAACCAGCCCTAACGCATCTGTACGACCTGGTCTTATTTTCGGGGATGAGCCCCCTGGGTGTCCCGTCCCGAGGGAGGCAGCCTTGAGGGCCCGGAGAGCCCCTGCCTCGCGGTGTCTGGGGGAGCCCGGTCGGCCTAGCATCTCCTCCGGGCCGGGGTCCCCCTTTACGGCTCCCCGCAGCTCCACCCAACCGGGCTGGGCCTGGCCCCCGAGGGCCGGGCCCTCTCCCCAAGGGGGATCTGCGCCTGGTGCGGAAAGGGGTTTGGGGGGGTGCGTGGGGGGAGTGCGGCAGCCCCTCTGGCCTCCTCTGAAGGAACCTCCCTGGCGACAGCCACAGCTCTGTTTCCCCGTGGCTGCTTGTCTCCAGGCGGAGCCCCCCGCCGCCCTGCCGCCCTGCATCCGGACCCAGCCCTCCCCTCGAACGGGGCGGTCGAGCTCGCTCCGGGCAAAGCTCCAGACGGCAGGTAAGAGCCGCCCGTAAGGCTTGCAGGGGGGGAGGGGTGCCTGTGGCTTCCCCCCCCAAGAGACAGGCTGGAGCAGCCTCCGGGCCACCTGGCGGGGGTGCCCAGCAGGGCCCGATGCCGGCCAAGGTGCCAGGAGCCCCGGCCTTTCTTGCCATCGGGACTTTCCCCTTGCCCTGGCCTGCCTCCTCGTGTCCCTCGCTGGGAAGGGGCTTCCCTCCCTGCCTGCTTCCGGGTTGCCAGGAGCAGCCCCCCCCCCCACACCGTTTGGGCACCAGGGACCGGATCCACGACGGAAGGTTTTTCCACGGACTGGAGGGGCAACGTGGTTTCGTGCGCTGCCTGCATCCTGCCCATGGGCCTCGGCTTGTTGGTGCAGCCCGGTTGCTGGCATGCTGCGGACCGGTGCTGGTCCACGGATTGTGGGGGGGGGGGAGTTGGGAACCCCTGGCCATGAGAGAGGGGAAGGCCTCTCCACCCCTCACCTCCCGCCCACCCGCCGCCTCCTGCGTCCTTGCGGACAGGAGAAACCTGACGGATGGAGCTCCAGGCCTGCCTCTCTGGCCAACGCAGCCACCCCCCACGCTGCCCAACATGGTGGAGGATGGGGCGGGGGGAGGAAGCATTTCCCCCAACTCTCCTTGGGCCTTTTGAGGGCGGAGGTTGCAGCCCCCTCCCTGCCAGATTTGCTGGAGGATAGAAGACGCGAGACGGTCAAGGCGGAGGGGGCAATTGGGGAGCCGAGAAATCTGGGGAGCGGACGGAGCCCATCCCGTGTTCCCTAGGAAGAGGCACAGCAGCGGAGGGCCCGATTCAGCTCAAGAGGAGCTGGGCTTGGCGGAAGATTTTGAGGGTGCTTAAAAGGAGTCGGTGGTCCTGGCCGTGTTGCGTAGTTCCGTACACAGAGCAGACCGCCTGGCACGGGTTAACGGGGGAGCCAACAGCCCCTCCTGGGGTCTCGCTCACTGCCCTGTCTTCACAAGCTTCACTGGGTCAAATGTTGGCTAGTTTGTCAGCCAGATCCTTCGGAACCACCCGAGAGATGCCGTCGCCCCGCTAATCAAAGCAGTTTTTGCCTCCGTTTGCTGTTTTGTGAGACAAACCTCAATTATTCCATTTGATTTCAGCCTGGGATTAAGAGATGCCCTGTTGGCCTCCAGGTGAGTGTAGAGACACGCCTGGATCACAAGATCCCGCCCCGGGTGAACAGGATCTCCCCTCCTGCAGGGACGACAAGGGGAGCAGGATCCGGGCCGCCTTTGGGCCTTCAGCCTCCTCTGTAGAATTGAGATCAGGCTGAGCGGCAGGCAGGCACGACATCCCCCCAAAAATCCCAGTTCCTCTTTTAATGCTTTACTCTTTGTAACACAGCTGAACGTCGGGAAGGACTCTGTCTGACTCCCCCCGCCTGCTAACAGCCCAAAGCCACAACGGGAACGGGACCCCGGGGGTTCTGCGTGGGCAAAGCTGGCAGGAGACAGGCCCCCAAAATGGGCGGGGCTTGGGACTCTGCGGAGGGCAGGAATTCCAAAAATCCCCCCCCCCGATAGGTCACCGAGCCCACCTTGTGGTGCAGGGCCCACCGCCCGCCTTCCCCCCCGTCAGTCTGGTTTAATTCCGCAGTCCCGATTTACCTGGGAGACGAGTGCGGGAAGGATGAGCCGAGGCTGGGAGTGGGTGTCCTTTGCATGTGGGAATGGACCAAATTATGTGCGAGCAAATGCAAAAAAACGGGCAGACCTGTCCCCCTGCTTTGTCCCCTTTGTGCTGAAGTGCTTTTGCGCCTGGCTCGCTTCAGATTTGTCCTCTTCCGGGTCGCGGAAGCGCCGTCTTCTCCCGCTCGCCGAGAGCCCCTCTTGGACGCTCTGGGACGCACCTCCCCGCTGCAGTTGCCAAAGACGGCTCCGTTGTCTGAAACGCTTTCTGTGCAGCAACCGCAGATTTGATACTGGAGGAACGCTCCTCACCGAGTGGGCCAAACTGACTTTAATTCCAGTGGGTTTTGGAGTTTTAAAATATTATAGCAAAGAAGTTTTGCGAGCCGGCAAAGAAAGGGAGCCTCGGAGGGCCACTTCGAGCTTATTCTAAGCCTTCATCAGCGAGGCTTTAGACCCTGGGTGGGATTCGAACCTGGGCTGGAGGACACCCGAGGCTAATAATGTCCGAGCCACTGAGCCACGGGGTCTCCCTCTCGCTTTGTCGGCTTGTACCAGGGGAAATATCAGGCTTTTTTTAATGAGGCACCTGGTTTTTAAACATCCAGAGTAATAAGAAATAAAAGTGCAGGTTTAATTCTGCTCAGAGGAGACAAAGCAAATAGAGCTACTTGCACCCGTTGATCTCAATGGGGATCGTCCGGGGAAGAATGAACGAAGCTCCCAATTCTGGACAGGAAGAGCCCGGATGTTCTGCACAGGGAAAGTTTTGGCCGCCGCATGCAGGAGCCGGCTGCTGCCTGGGTGCAAAATGGCCGCCGTGCGGGGAAGCGGCCGCCCCTTGCCGTCTCCGCCGAGCTTCCCTGCCAGGATTCATGTCTGTCTCCCCGTTTCTTTCCTTTAGGGAAACCGAGGCCGATCCCCGTATGAACACGGGAAGAGCTGTTCTCAAAGAGGACCCCGGGAGACGCGCCCTGCCCGGCTTTCCCAAGGCCGCGTCCGGGGCTGGGCCTGCAGCACAGACGCCCGAGGGTCTGGGAGGGTCATCCCCGCCCACTGCTGGCAGTGGGGCCGGGGGGCTGGGACCCCCCCCTTGGACTTCAGGAAAGGGCCGTTTCCCCGAGAGATTTTTAACAGATTTCTTTTAAGAGAGGGCAGGGGGCCCTGAGCTCGCTTGGCTCTGGTGTGTACCCTTCCCCTTTCAGTTTTATTTGAATAAAAATGTTGCACCCAGTTGGCATTCTTGCAAGCTCAGAAATGTATGGCTAATATTTTATTTCGTTGCTCTTGCCTTGATCACCCGCCATCTCACATCTCCCCTGGTGCCGACGGGCAGTGTGAAAACGACAACTGAAATACGGTCAGGCAGAGACGGGGGAGTTCGGAGTCGCCCTTTCACCCTGCAAACTCTGGGCAGAGCGTCAGGAAACGTCCCCCACTTCCCGGGCCTTTAAAAAATCCTCCATGGAGCAAGCGATGGGCAGGTGGATGGCGGACTCCATCTCCCCTCCCCCCCTTCTCCCCCTGTCTCTCTTTTTGATTATCAAACCGATGGAATCACATGGGGTTTTCATTATTATTCTGCTATTTTACCTGTTTATGCACTTTTAATTTCTCCCTGTTTATCGCTGTGAGCTGCCCAGAGTAGGCTCGCAGCAAGATAGGCGACAAAACAAATTTAATGGTCAGTTTTAGTGTTGGAGCTCCTGTATAATACAGATGAATGGATTTGCCTCCCAATTTCTACAGCCTACACTTCCTTGGAGTAAATGCCTCAAAGATTACATCAACGAATGGCTCAGGAACACGGGGCAACCGCCCCAAATAGACCGACCCGGAGAAAAGAACCGGAATAAAGCAATGAATCTAATGTGGGCCCTCGTCCATCTGGGGATTATTTCGGTAGAGTTATATAAATAGCTGGTGGCTAAAGACGATAATCGCATCGCTCTTGGCTAAACTGGCATCTCAAGATCCTCCCGCCGCTTATGGGGCACCAGACGAGACGAGGGCAGGGCGACAATCGGATAGGCGGCGATGAAACAATCCAGGGGAATGAAGTGGAGGAAAACCGCTGGGCGGATCCCGGCTCTTCCTTAGACACGGCTCCAACCGGCGGCCTCTTCCCCCCCCCCACTCCTCCCTGCGATCCAATCTTATGCATATTTCCCCCAAAATAGACTAGTTTATAGATGCTTGAAATAGAGGAGAAACAAAGGGCATAACTATCCAATACATGCAAGAGGTTGTGTGTGTGTGTGTGTGTGTGTGTCTGTGTCTGTGTGTATAAAACGGCTTCTTTTTGAAAAGAGGTAAGTATCAACATAAAAGTTTCAATATTTTAAAAGAGGAATAAGATATACAGATAATTGGAGGGGGAGGGAAGCCTGAATTTTTGGAGATAACTCTTTAGAATATCCCAACCGGAAATGAGCTCCCCCAGGCCCCATTTTTTCTGTGTGTGTGGGGGGGGGAATGCAGAAGACGCAACTGCCTTCATCAGAAAGTGGAGTTCTTGTCAAATGCCGAGATGGGGGTTTGGGTTACGGGTTTCAGAGCCTGAAACTAGTTTGGACCTTGACTTTTGTTTAGAACGCGGAGTTTCTTTTGGCTTCGGACGGAGGTGGCAAGCTCAGCATCCGACTCGCTTCCAGCGGGAGATCCCCAAAGATCCGCGGCTGAAGAGCCTTCGCCGCTGTTGGGTCTTGGGCCAAGCCGCTTTCAGCAAGAGGAGGCAACCAGCCCCGGCGATAAAAGGAGGATTTATTCTGAACTGGAGAACGTAGCCAGGCACAGGTCCGGTTACAAACAGGGAATAACGGGTGTCCCAAGTCAACTGTTGGTATGGCCGGCCGGCCCCAGCCACGCGAGGCAAGTCCACGTTGCTCCCCGGCACCGAGGCCGTTCCCACCGGGCACAGGGCAAAGCCAGCGACGGCTCCTCCGTCTGTGACCAGGAAAAACCGGCTCGGCTTCTGCAGGCCGAAAGGCGAACGGAGAGGTCCCGGCGCAGCCGCATCGGCCGCCCCAAAATTCAAGATGGCTGGAGAGCTGGCCGCACGTCAGGAGTCTGGCCACCGTTGGCGGGCAGGCGGGCAAAGGAGCTGCTGGGCCACGGAAGCCTCTAGGCCAGGCGTGGATCGGGCCCCGGGTCCTCAGCAACCTCCCCGAAGGCAGCCGCCCGGGACGGGGGGGGGGGCAGGAGAGTCTGCTTCGGAGGGCGGCCCAAAAGGCACCGCTGGCTGGTTGCAGTGTGGAAGAGCCGCCTCCCGGAAGGCCGCGAGGAGACACCCCCCCCTGCAGCATCTCCAGAGCCGTGTGGAGCTGGCGGGCGGAGCAGCGGGCAGAGGCTCCCCCTGGCCCGGGCGGTCACTCCAGGACGGCCATCAGGAGGTGCAGCTCCCGGAAGGCACTGCCGTGGCGGCCGCTCAGGCCAGACCGGTTCCTGATGAATGCGCTGATGGCTTTCAGCTGCTTGTAGCAGACGCGGCACTTCTGGAGCCTGGCGGGGGATGGGGGGGGAGAGAAGCGGCTGCTGGCTGAGGGGGTGGACCGTCCGTCCTCCCCCCCCCCCCAGCGGGGCTCCAGTATGGTTTTACTCAGCAAGGAGTTGATGAAGGGATGGCATGTACGCCACCAAGTCAGCGAACCCTGTGTCTCTGTGTGTGCGTGTGCGTGTGTGTGTGTGTGTGTGTGAAGGGTGAAGGCCCGGAGGAAACCCTGCCCAGAGGGAGGCAGGCAGCCTTTATGGGGGGGGTCTCTGCTCCCCAAATATTTAGTGCTCTAGCACAGCGGCCCCCTGCCTCTGGGGCACGGAGGGAGGTTTCTCCATCGACCGGAGGGGGCCCGCATCTTGTGGATGGGGCTGGGCCTGCTTGCGGGGCCCGGGGCCGGTCCAGGGGCTGGGGCTTGGGGACCCCTGCCTTAACAGGTAAGGGGGGAGCAGGGATCCGCCGAAGGTGAAAGAACACGTGGACCCAGCAGCCTGTCGAGCCCGGGGGTGCTGCTCGTCCAGCGACCTGGGGATCCCTCCGGCGGGTCAGAGGAGAGGCTCCTCCTGGCGGCCTCACGCCAGGCGCCCGAGGAGGAAGCCGGGAACCCCTGGGCGACACGCTGGGATTCTAAGGCAGAGGCGCTTCCAGCCTTTTTCAAGCTGCGGACCCCAAAACGTGTCCTTGCTGCACGGCGGACCCCTTCCCCTCACATCCAGCTAACTGCTCATTGACCAGTCACGTCTATTTCTTTTTCCAAATTTTCCTGGGCCCGTCTGCCGACCCCCAGGATGAAAGCCGCTGCTCTACGGGGCAAAGCGACCCGGGGCTTCAGGAACTCGCCCCGCCCTCTCCTTAGATCCATCTTGGGGAAGCAGCCCTGGGAGGACCTCGCCTTCTGAGCTGGGGGGGGTGGAGGGGGGGGAGCAAGCGACAACTCGACCCCGTCAGGAACCCCTAATCAACCTTGCTGGGGCCCCGGGTGGACCCCGTCAGGCCAAGGGGCTGGGCAAGTCCCAGCATTTCTAGCCTAGACCTGGGAGGTCCCCGAGGGTCCCGACCGGCGCCGGAGTCCGGCAGAGAAGCGACAGCTTACCTCTCCTCCCGGGAGATGTCCACTCCCACCGAAGGGGGTGCGGCGAGGATGTCCGTAATCAGGGGCAGGAACCTCTGCAGAATGAGCTTCAGGGATGCGCAGCCGGTCTGGACGTAGCTGGCAGGAGGGGGGGGGGAGACCACAGCCGCTTGCAAACGGTGGCTCCCGCCCCCCCCCGCCATCCATTCCATCCATCTGCAACAGCTCCCAGGACTCCCACCAATTCCCGGGAGCTGCAGCCACTCGCAAACGGCTGGACTGTGTGTGGGGGGAGAGAGCAGGAAAGCAGGAAGAAATATAATATTCCTTTTTTTCCCCCTCTAAAAACATGGTGCGTCTTATGGTCAGGTGCGTCCTATGGAGCGAAAAATACGGTAGTTTAGGGGTTTCAGTGTATGTATTGGACAAACAGTGTCAGGCAGAATTTAGATTTAGACATGAAAAAGGTTCATGCCAACAACATTTGGAAAACAAAAAAGGGTAACATTTTCTCTGCCAATGCGAGATGTCTTCTAGCCAAGTTTGGGGGTGGCCATGTAGAATTAGAGTTCCTGGCTGTGAATAAAAACAAAGGTATCATGGGTATAAAAGAAACAGTGGAGCAGATAGAACTGAGGGGATATGGTCATTCCTGGATAAACAAGACAAGGAAGGATACTGGAGAGAAAAAAATGTAAGAAAATGTTGAAAGGCCCAATCTCTCACAGAATCTTTACCGATGGATACAGTCAATAAATTGGACCTCAAGATACGCTCACCTTATCTAAAATCTTAGGGTGATCTTGATTTAGTCAAGAAAATAAGAAAACATTACAATGGGAAGCAGAATTAATAGGAATTTCTTATTACTTATTGGGACTTATTACTAGGGAAACCTCTGGTTTTTACTCATGAAGTATTTTGGAGGTCAAATATTACAGTTTCCATCTGATTTCCCAGCTCAAAATAGCAAAAAAAGTGTCTGCTTTCATCAATTGGAACTCCAAGAATCACAAAAAGAAGATTTGAAGACTTCATGTTTTCTAGAGTCACTGGTTGTTGCCTATTCTTGCCTTATACCTTCCTTCTTTACAAATCAAATGACTATGGATTGCATTTGGATTGCTTTTATAAAAAGAAATTAAGGTAGACATTGTTATTACAGACCCTTGTTTAGCAATTACTCATTCAGTGAGTGTATAAACTTCTGATGGTGCTGAACAAGGAGATTTATGACTGGTCCTTGTGCTGCAGCTTTTGCCGGATTCCTGCGGTCACATGACCACAATTCAGGCACTTGGCAACTGACTCACAGTTACAACGTCACATTGTCCTCCGGTCAGATGATTCCCTATTTGCAAGTCTTCAGTACTGGCTTCCAACAAGCAAAGCCAACGAGGAAAGTGGCAGGAAGCCATGATGTCACAACGGCCAGTTGGATTTGCCTAATAATGGCAACCAGAATGACCAGTACGGCAGTCATAAGTTGGTGTGGTCCTTAATTTAGCAGCTGACTTCCTTGTCCAAATTACTATAGTTAATGGAGGACTCCCTTTTAGAAAGTTTCAAAGCCTTGTTTAAGTAAATCCCATCACCTTCCCATTTCAAAAATAATGGAAAGCTTCCAATTAAAAAAAATCCTGCCCCCATATCCTTTGTGAAGGATGATTGATTGATTGGTAGGCAGGCAGACAGACAGGCAATGCAAGATAGGTGTATACTGCAGATAAATATTCATTGTAAACTCAATCAACATTTTCCTTCTTTGTCTTTTTTTTAGTTTGTGTTTGGTTTCTTTTGGAGTGTGTTCTTATATGATCGAGAACTTATTTACCCAAAATATATTGACTCAATTATTCCTGGATGGATTAATCATTCAATGGTGAGTAAAAAGAGGAAAAAAACAGCAGAAGCTTTATTTATATTAGAAAGAAAATGTCCACTGGCATCACTAGAAAATGGAGGCAGATACAATCCTTAGCAGGCGACATGCTGTCCTTACTGCCGATCCTTCTGTTGCCTCTGTTCTCAGACACCGTTCATCTATTTCCTCCAACGTAATAAAGTCTGACAGATTTTATATTCTTTAAAACTGCTCTGAGACAATGTCAGAATAAGAAAACACTACTTTAACACTGGTACAAGGATAATTTAAGCCTGTCTCATTTACGGACTAGAGAAGAGATGAAGGCAACATCATGGGGATGTGGCATAAAACAGATATTGCCAGGACATTAGGTAAAAGTGGAAATGAGAAAGATCCTAAAGGTGCACCCTAGAATAACTTGCAGCAATAGGACCGACCTGCAGTTACAGATAATCCTTATTTAGTGTCCACAATTGGGTCCGACAATTTGGTTGTTGAGCAAAGCAGTCACTGTGTGAAACTGCAATGGTGCTTGTGATCTTCCTTCAACTTTCCCTAACTTTACAGAGTGGCAAAGGTGGTAAATGTGTAAAGTTACTTTTTCACCATGGTCATAGCTGAAGAGCCACTAAATGAGGCCATCACTAAACAAGGACAACCTTGTTACCATCACTGCAAACAAATCAAACGGTAAAGTCTTCTTTTAGGAGTAACACAGCAGTCTGTCTTGAAAGAAAGTCTGGAGTCTTCTGCTCCGCATTTCACTGCCCATAAATTGAATCGGTTATTATCAGTTCAAAAAATCTCAGAGCAGCAGACCAAAATGAATGAAGCAAACCATTTTTAATGATCTCCCTGTAGATATCCGTAGGATTTCTGACCTCCGTGTGTTCCGCCGTGCCTTTAAGACACATCTTTTTGTTCAGGCAGGTCTTGCCTAGCTCTGCCCCCCTCCTCCATTCCCGTTTTAATTAATTAGATTTTAAATTGGTTTTAAGAATTTGGTATTTTAATATTGCC
>JANHFO010032069.1:0-11413 GCA_032468095.1 Pareas carinatus | reverse complement strand
TGAAGGTGCCACCGACCCCCCCCATGGCCTCGCATGACTGCCACCACACCCCTGCCCCCCTCGTGACTGTTGCCAGTCCCCCGCCAGCCTGTGGGAGTGCCACACACACATCCTGGGTGGTCCCACGGGCCGGATCCAAGGAGGCCACGGACTGGATCTGACCCGTGGGCCTTGTGTTTGACACCTGTGTTCTAAGGGAGGATAGGTTTGATTTCTCTTTGATTTCAGTGGGTGTCCCTGAGAGACAAAACAGCACAATAACAGTGTCGGAAGGGACCTTGGAGGTCTCCTAGTCCAACCCCCTGCTCCAGCAGGAGACCCTATGACATTGTGTACAAATAATAATCGGGTCTCTTCTAGAAAACCTCCAACGCCAACTTCTGAAGGAAAGCCATTTCACTGGTTAATTGTTCTCACTGCCAGGCAGTTTCTCCTTGGTTCTAGGTTGGATCTGTCTGCTGCTTCTTGTCCTGCCTTCTGGTGCTTTGGAGAACAGGTTTAATGTCCTCCTCTTAAATATCAGAAGACTGCTTTCATGTCATCCCTAACCTTTAGACTAGTCGCTCCCGCTTCCTGCAACCATTCATCATATGTTTTAACATCCAGCCTCCTAATCCTTCTTATTGCTCTTTTCTGCACATTTTAACGAACTGCATCACTGTAAGGTTTGGTGGTAGCAGAGTCTCTGATAGAAGGTCCATACGGAGAGTGGTAAGGATAGCTTAGACGATTATAGGTAGCTTCCTTCCTGTTCTTCAGAATACTGCTTATAAACGCTATGTGGTTGGAGCTTGAAGCATTGTCAGGGACCACACACACACCTGCTTCGTGGACTGTGACTGTTACTACCCTACGGGAGGAGGTTTTGGGAGTATTTATAGCAGGACTGCCGGATTCTTCAACAGCTTTGCTCCTTATGCCATTCGTCTTGAAAGGATTGCCCTTGTAGGACTCTTTGTTTTTGCCACGCCTATGTATACATTTTAAATAGACTGTGATGTTTCTTTGTGTCATATATATATGTTTGTGTGTGTAGGCATCTGTTTACATTTTATCAAGTTTTACGTAGATAATATTGGAGGAGAGCTGAATGCAAGGTAATGTTATTTTAATGTATGCTGATTAGTGTACATTCAAAGTGACAATAAAGTTCTGTTCTGTTCCGTTCCGTTCCGTTCTGTTCCATTCCATTCCATTCCATATTTTCCATTCTGTTCTGTTCTATTGTTACATATTTTCTATTCTATTCTATTCTATTCTATTCTATTCTATTCTATTCTATTCTATTCTATTCTATTCTATTCTATTCTATTCTTCTAGAGTTTCAGCATATTTTTTTGTATCATGATAACCAAAACTGGACAAGGTATTTCAACTGTGATGTCAACAGTGCCGTATAACGCCATACTAACCCTTCACATGATGCCATCCTTCTGTTTATGCAGCCTGGAACGGCATTGACTCTTTCTGGCAGAAGCAGCACAGTGATAGGTGGTTCTTAATGAATTGTCTACTAGGACTTCTAGATCTCTCTGGATCTATATTTGTGTTCTTAGGAATAGCTATCGAAGACTGAAGCAGAGCTGGATGATTAACTCTCATTCCAAATCATGACCCTAAGCCAAGGGTCTTTAAACCTGGCAGCTTTAAGAGTTGTGGACTTCAACACCCAGAATTCCTCAACTAGCATTGTGGGAGTCGAAGTCCACAACACTTAAAGTTGCCCAGTGTGGTGACCTCTGGCTTAGGCATATATCCTGCTGGGAACGTCTTTCAAGCTTCTGTGACTGAAGTGGGTATTCCTTTCCTATCCCAACTCTCAGTTGTGTAGATTTGTGTGTGTGTGTGTGTGTGTGTGTGTGTGCTAGTAACCTTTGCCTTTCCTTTTATCCTCGTAGCGACAGGAAATTGAACTCTGTGTTTGAGCGATATTCTCGCCCGTGGAAAGTCTTGCCCCTCGCGGTGCAATGAGATACACAGGATGATGCTGTTTCTCATGCAGAGAAGCGGCAGCATTTTAATATTTTAGTGAATGAGGTGAGGAATCCATCTGTCATCCCAATGAGTGACTGAAGGCACCCCAGGGAACTCTAAATGCACGCCGAGCTGCAAACATGGCTAGACAGTTGCGAGATGCTTTGGGTTTACTGATAGACCGCTATAAAGGAATTTAGAATTGACCTTGGAGACAATAGGGGAGAATTGTTAAGGGAAGAACGATGGAACAACAGGATTGGAAGGGACCTCGCTTGACGGAAGCACGCAAAAGGGGATTACAAATAACCTCAGAAGATTGCAACCGTCATAAGTACATGCCAGTTTCCAAGCGTCTGAATTTTGATTGCATGACCACTGGGATGCTGCAGCCCTCATACAGGTGAAAAAGGTCATCAGTCCCTTTTTTCAGTGCAATTGTTAACTTTGAATATTCCCTAAATAAATGGTTGTAAGTCAAGGTATTCCTTGTTTCTGGACAAAAGGTTGCAAATTTCAGTCACGTGACTACGAGATGTTGGAAATGGCCTTAAAGGGAGGGCCCTGCTGTCCAGTATTCAAAATGCAATCATGTGACTGCAGGAGTGGAGCAAACGTGTGAATCTCGGTCCATTGTACGCTGGAATGGGTACTGTCAAAAGTCAAGGACTGACGCAACATAGAATAATAGAGTTGGAAGAGACCTTGTAGACCTCGTAGTCCAACGCTCTTCTCAAGCAAGAAACCTTCTCAGACAAAAGGGTGCCAGATCTCTTCTTAAAGACCTCCTGTGATGGAACACCCACAACTTCTGAAGGCAAGCTGTTTCCATGATTAACAGTTCTGTCGGGAATTTTTTCTTTAGTTCTAAGTTGGTTCTCTCCTTGATTAGTTTCCATCCATTGTTTCTTGATCTATCTTCAGGAGCTTTGGAGAATAGCTTGACCTCCTCTTCTCTGTGGCCGCCCCTCAGATCTTGAAACACCGCTATCATGTCACTCCTAGACCTTCTTTTCATTAAACGAGACATACCGAATTCCTGCAACCATTCTTCGTATGTTTTAGCCTCCAGGCCCTTAATCATCTTTGTTGCTCTTCTCTTCTCTCTTTCCAGAGTATTCAGAGTTCACGGTAACTTTTGATGCTGTCAAAAGTTGAGAATTCCCTAGGTAGGAAATGGAACCTAGAAACAAAATATAGAGATAGACAAGTTAAGAATCAAAAATAGTTGCAAGTTTATGGCAATAGGTAGATAGTAGAATAAGAGGAGAGGTTTTTTTAATAAGATTTTTATTGTTTTATTCAAGAGAATGTTTGATTTACGCAATTCTTTTGCACATCCGACAAGATAAATTAATACAATCAAAAATGAACTATTGTCCTTATCCTCTTCGTTTCTTTTTTTTTTCTTCACCTTGCCTTCTTTGTTGTTTCTTCCTCTTGGTCTTCTTTCATCTTTCTCTCCTTTTGCATTCTTATTTTGCCACTGACAATTTTCCATTTTAATTACTTTTTTTACATAATTTTATCCAAATATTTCTAATTGATTTTGTATGTGGCATTCTCTTTACCTTTATCCTTTTAATATTACATTTCCACCTGTTTGTCAGACTTTTACTTTATCTTCCACAATTCCACAATTTCATTTCCTATAGTTTAATCAATCCTCTATAACACAATCATACTCCTGTTTTTTTTCCTTCCTCAATTTATAAGTTTATGAGTTTGTGAGACCAATAGCTTGAGTTCTTAGGTCTATATCCCTAACAGCATTTTAATAACATTTTAATAGGGCAGAGAGTCCAAACATATTTATTTATTGGTTTCAAATTCAAAATATGGATAACTTCTTATTCCCTTTCTCTTTTCACCTACTTGCTCATACTTCCAATCTTCTCTTTCCAACATCCGTCCTCTCTTTCAACTGCACCTTCTATTTTATTTCTCCCTTACCTACTTTCCTTCTATTCCTTTCTTTCCCTTCTCTTTCTTCTTCTGGCTTTCCTCTCTCCGACCTCTTACTCTCAAATAAGAGGAGAGTTTTGATGTTGGGCAGCAAAACAGTTTGTGTGTGAGGAAAACAAACACGGATTTTTGCTTTTGTATGGTGTACCCTATTCAGAAAATCCCTAACAAGCGGTTTCACTTGTTCAGCATATTTTTTACAGAAAGAGACAAGAACCCCAGAAGGATTTATTTTTTTTAAAGAAATGGAGAGAATGAAATCTAACCTATCAACCAACCGTTTCTGTTTTGCAAAAAAAACAACAACTAAAAACCCACCATAGAAAGCTTTTTCCGCTTCATCTGCCAACATCTCTTTGATGTCTGTTGACATCCAAGGGAACGTGACAACCGACTCTCCCACTGTGCAAAATGAAACCTGACCCACTTTCTACCCCTTTCCTCCTCCGTGTCTTTGATTCCTCTGAAATGGGGAACACCGTTTCCCCTCCCTGAACTTACACCTCGTTCTAGGATCTTTCTCAATTCCTCAGTGGAGAGAAGACCAAAGGCCATCTTAGTATGGTTTCCCCGTTACAGAGTCGGTGCGTGTCCTTCTCCATCACTGTGACAAACACACAACACGGCAGGCAAAGAACATCGGGGGCTGGTTTTTCCTCGAAAATCATCTCTAAACAGACCGACACATTTTTTTGAGCAGAAGAAGCCAACCCCCCTGTCAAATTGAAAACCAGGCCTATTTTTTTTCTGTTCCTTCCTCCGCTTGAATGAAATCTAGGTTGTTTCAACAACCTGAAGGAGGATCAAGCTGTGAATTCTTTTACTGAAAAGGTAGAGAACCCTCGTTAGGAAGTACATCTCTTCCGTTGGAGGTCATTGGGAGAACGCGGATGAAATTGCACGTCGCGGCCACAATGCGCAACAATGCCCCCGTCCTGACTTGGCTTTGGGGAGTCAGCCAATCTCACAGATTTGAGCAGGGGTCCCCAAACTCCAGGCCATAGGCTAGGTACCGATCCATGGCCTCATGAGAACCGGTCCGTGTAAGTGGTGGGCGATACTCTTCCATATCTTTATAAATGACTTAGAGGCAAAGGGAAAGATACCCCTTGCGCATGTCTGCTAGTCGTGTCCGACTCTAGGTGGCGGTGCTCATCTCTGTTTCAAAGCCGAAGAACCAGCGCTGTCCGAAGACGTCTCCCATGGTCATGTGGCTGGCATGACTGAACGCCTACGTGTGAGAAGAAAAACCTCCCAGAGCATTGCTGCTGCTAATTGATTGATTGGTCTGAACAGTTCAAATGAACCAATCAGGGCACAGATATCTGGCTCTGAGTTTCCCCGCACTTTCCAACGGCCAGCTAACTAGTATATAAGTAGCTGCAGGACTGTAGCCTTTCTCTTCTCTCCACTCTTCCCTTTCCTACATAGACCATACCGGAATTACACTGGAGTCACCAAGAAGGGCTGAATCTACTGCCTTGCTTCTGAGGAGACTTACAGGGAACCACAGAGCCTCCCACATCTGGGAAGATTGGATCAAATGGACTTTACTAAAAGGAAAGTCTTTTTAGGCGGTAGGTGCCTTCCATGTAGATTTTGTTTTCCCATGTGTTCTCAATTAAACTAAGTCTATTCTCAAGACTCCATTGTCAGCTGCTGTGCTTGAGTGCATTTGTGGGCGTATCGGGCCACGATCCATTGAGCCTAAACCCTCATCTTTCACGCTAAGGCACACGGAGCGCCGTTACCTTCCCACCAAAGTGGTCCATATTTTTCTACTTGCATTTTTTGCATGCTTTTGAACTCCTAGCTTGGCAGAAGCTGAGGCCATTAACGTGAGCTCACTCGGTTACGCGATGCTAGGGATTCGAACTGCCGACCTTCTGATCAATAAGCTCAGTGTCTTAGCCACTGAGCCACTGTGACCTTATAAATAAATCACTTAGATGAGGGAAATAGAAGGGAAACTCATCCAATTCGCAGACGACACAAAGCTGGCAGGAATAGCCAACACCCCAGAAGGCAAGTTCAGGATCCCAAAAGATCTTGACAGACTTGAACCATGGGCCCTATCCAACAGCATGCAATTTAATTAGGAGAAAAGCAAGGTTTTACACTTGGGCAGGCAAAACCAAAGGTATAAATAGAGATCAGGTGAACCTTGACTCAAAAACAGGAACCATGGAATCCTAGTAGATGATTACTTAAATATGAGCCAGCCGTGCGCGGCAGAAGCAGAAAAAAAAACTAATACAGTCCTTGATTGTATAAACAGAGGCATAGAATCAAAACCACATGAAGTATTAGTACTACTTTATAAACCTTTAGTAAGGCCACACCTGGAGTACTGTGTCCAGTTTTGGTCACCACGTTGCAAAAAAGATGTTGAGACTTTAGAAAAAGTGCAGAGAAGAGCAACTAAGGCCTGGAGGCTGAAACACATGAAGTATGGTTGCAATAATTAAGTATGGCCAGTCTAGAGAAAAGAAGGACGAGGGGAGACATGATAGCAGCATTCCAGTATCTGAGGGGCTACTACAAAGAGGAGAGGGTCAACTTATTCTCCAAAGCACCAGAAGACAGGAGAAGAAACAATGGATGGAAACTGATCCGCCAGTTGTGCCCCTTTCTGGAAAGGGATGCTGTGCGAAAGATCACTCAAGCACTCGTCACTGCCCGCCTGGACTACTGTAATGCTCTCTGCATGGGACACCCCCTGGGATGCATCCGGGGGCTTCAACTGGTCCAGAATGCGGCCGCGGGGGGATTATGGGGGCACGCAGCAGTGCCCATGTGTCCCCCCTCCTGTGCGAGCTGCACTGGTTGACGGTGGGCTTCCGGGTGCGTTTCAAGGTGTTGGTGACCACCTTTAAAGCGCTCCATGGCTTAGGACCCAGTTATCTACAGGAACGTGTTCTACCAGCCAATATCTCCCTCTGACCGGTTCGCTCTCATAGAGAGGGCCTTCTCAGGGTGCCGTCGGCCAGACAATGTCAGTTGGCGACCCCCAGGGGGAGAGCCTTCTCTGTGGCAGCACCCACCCTCTGGAACGACCTCCCCTCTGAGATTCGAACTATCTCCGACCTCCGTGCTTTCTGCCGTGCTGTAAAAACACACCTTTTTAACCAGGCCGGTTTGGCGTAGTTTCACACCTTCCCCTCATGAAAATTTAATTTTACATGACAATTTTAAATTTGGTTTTAAATTGTTTTTAATATTGAGTTTGTTCTAAATTCCCAGCCACTTTAAATATTTCTTTTTAATTCACTTCTAAATATTTTGTAATTTTGTATATTGTATGTTTTATTGGCTGTACACTGCCCCGAGTCCCTTTGGGGAGAGGGGCGGTATATAAATATGACTAATAAATAATAAATAAATAAAACAGGGTTCATGAGGCAAGAAAAGTCCAGAGTCCACGAAGCATGATCCAAAGTCAAACCATGGAGTCAGTCCAAAGCAAGGCGGGACTCCCAATGACCAGGGAACACACAGCTAGCAAATGAACACATTGTTCCTAGCAGTGTCTCCATCTGTCTGCTTTGCTAAACAGCTAGCCTCTGGTGCAACCCATCAAGAGGGGCAAGTTTGTCACCTCTCAAGGAGTTAGGCTGATCTTCGCTGCTCCTGCCTTTTCTCCACTCTACATGACTGCAGATGCCGTGGTGGCACAGTGGTTGGAATGCAGTATTGCAGGCTAAACTCAGTGCTCCCAGCCAGGAGTTCAATTTTGACTAGCTCAAGGTGGACTCAGCCTTCCATCCTTCCGAGGTTGGTAAAATGAGGAGCCAGATTGTTGGGGGCAACAGACTGACTCTGTAACCTGTAAACCCTGTAAACCGATTAGAGAGGGCTGCAAAGCACTATGGTATATAAATGCTATTGCTATTGCTACATGATCTGGGGTCAGGCGGATGCTTTTCCCACCCAAAGTCTCAAGGCTATCCTGCTGCGGCTGTGCCACAGTCAAATCACTCCCAGCCAGTTGCTGATCACGTTGCTCTCCTATTGATCAGTCCCCATTGCTTAGATTCGCAGCCCCTGCCTCAGAGCCATCCGCCGTCTACTCTCCTGGCATACCTGGGATTGGCTTAACCTCCTCCAAGCTAACATCCAAAGAGGCATCTTGGAAAGCATCCGAGGGCGTCACCACAAAGAGGGATTTCTGCTTGGGTGACTTTGTTATGATTTTAGAAACCATGTTGCATCTGACCACACCATTATTATTTCTATTGACAATAGAATTATTTCATTGTCCTTGGTTATATGTAGTCTGACTCTGATTTAACCCTGTGGGTTTGAGATGAACAAAGATGCAAAGACGTCATCTGCTTGGCTAAAGCAGGAACAATTGTATCTTGAAATGCAGCTTCTTAGAAAAAGAAAACATAAACATACATTATATATTTCTTCAGCAGGTATTTGCTCTCCTTAGAGAAGACACCATGTTGTTTACAGAAAGCAAACGCATTTCTTCAACCTGTTTGGCATTCTTAGATTTTCCAGTCTGATGAAAACACATTTGTTTGAGTAGATTTAGACAGAATTTTGTTGCTCTGGAGCATATTATTAAAAGTGAATTTTTTTTAAAGAAATGGTTGCACTCTTACTGAAATAAAGATGTAAAGGTAGTAATTAAAAATGTATCTTAAAAAGGATTTGCAATTTGCATGCAATTAACTGGCATGATGTTGATATCACTAGAGTACATCAAGTAAAATAAAGTAACCTAGATTTCAATGGGAATAAATTGTGTCTAATTTTTAATTTTTCTTACAGCTGGGAAATTCAGTGCCGTGAACAAAAATTGAAGGAGTTTCAACAGCAATAAAGATTGAGTAAGAGATTCACAAGTATAATTGTACCGATTACTAGTGTGGTTCTTCCCTAAGAAGGAGTCATATTTCTCTATCTTGACAAAGTTCATCCCCTTTTCAATTAAGTTTGCTTACTTTTCAATTAAGCTGAAGGTAGCAAGAATTAAGGATCTAAATAACCAAAAAGTTGGCCAACAGTCAAATATATTGATTAATATGTTTGACTACTTAAAATGTACAAGGTAGGAATGTACTTGTATATTGATATTAAATATTAAACACACTTAGCAGTCATAAAAAGGCAATATTTCCCTTTCAGCTAATCCTTCCAGTGAGAAAAGGTTGCTTGAAATAGTTTTCTACAGCAGTTTCAACTGTTCAACAAATATTCAAGTAAGAAAGACATTTGAATAATCAAACAAAATCAAATATTGAATTGTTGTGCCCTGTCGACCGTCGAGCGCTCTGCAGCCTCCGACTGCAGACTCCAAAGAGGAGATGGACAAGGAGGAGGAAGACGCTGGGCTGGCTCCCAGGCATTCCTTACAATCTGAGAGTGCTGGGGAGGAGGAAGGAATGGAGCTTGAGGAGGGCGAGACAGAGGTAGAGCCTGGGTCATCCGTCAGCTCGCAACTGGAAAGCTGTCCACCTCCACGCCCTGAGCAAAGCAGGCCAATGGATGAGGAAGAGCTGGGTCCAATCCCTGATGCTAAGGCATGGTGCAGGGCAAGGGGGGAAGCTCAGTGGGAGGTGATTGGCTGACCTACTAGGCAGAGGCGTGGTCATTATTAGTAGGGGCCCATCCTTAGTGGGGAATATAAGGCAGCAGTATAGAAATGGAGGGTTGCTGCAGACAACTGTTCGCCTGCATGCCAGTGGCCATCTGTGTTTTGGAAGTCTGTGGACCTGCGTAACCTTGAACTATGCCAGACTCTTGCGAGTTTGTTTCTACTTTAAGACCTGTTTGATTTTGGGACTATTCTGGACTTTGCTGAGTTTTGACTATTTAAATAGTGTCCTGGAGCAAGCCTTTATTTACTTACTCCAGTTGTAAATCTTGGTGACAGATTTATTGCTGGCTGCCAAGAAAGAAGAGAAAGAATCTTCCAGGGCAGCTAGGACGTAAATAGATCAATCAAGGACTGACAGCTGGTCAGCTTCTGAATAAAAGAGTGCCTGTTAACCCTTCCCTGGTGTGGTCTGATGGCATTCAGGCACCAAGTCAGAACATGAATGCAGAAAGTTAATGTTAATTCAACAAAATTGTTGAACATGATCCAGTGATACCGGGTTTTCAAAGCCTGATAGTCATTATCAAGAACCTTAGTAACTGATAACTTAGTAAACTCAGTAAAATTTAGTAACTATTTCATAGTTCAGTAAATTCTTAATGTGATGGGCTTGATGAAGTGATACCGTATTCTCAATGTCTGGTTTTAAGTCACTTAGCAGGAGTCTTAAATCATCATGTTCAGTAATCTGGAGTCGATTTCTTTGCTTGGAGAGAAGTTGGATGTCCACACTGAAACCATGTTCCATCACATATGATGTTGGAAATGCAACAAGGAACTTCTTAACTACTGTTCATAGTGCAGAATAGCGACCAGAAATTTCCTTCTGTAATCAAAACTCTTGGTATGATTTCCTAAACTTTGGCTTCAGCTCAATGTCATTTTGCAGCTCTATTAGTTGTTCCTCCACTATCCCATCTTCCTCAGTATCTGAAAATGGATTTATCACCCAATCTGGAATTTTCATCAAAAGAAGATCCTGATATCACTCAGACATATCTTCATGCAGCATGTCCAAATGGTCACAAAAAACTTACAGATCGTCATCTTGTATCCCACCTTTCTCTTCTAGCTTAAACAAGCTTGGAAATTGGTATAGCTCACAACGGCCTATATTGTGCTTAACTCTGAAATAAACATAGAGATGACAGATTTGGCCTTAATAAGATTGACCTCATTTCCTTTCAACTGCAAATTCACTTCACTGAACTTTGCAAACAGTTCTGATAAATAAGCAATGTCATGCTGATCTCTTTGAGTTCATCACTGAGCAAAGCATTCTTGTCTTCAAAAAACTCCACAACAGTGTCAAAAAGACTGTAAAAGTGTCTCACACAGTTGCCTTTTGATAGCCAATAAACTTCTGTATGAAGCAGCCAATGATCAAAATCTTGATCATTCTCAAAACAGAGCTCTCCGAAGAGTCGATCATTGAGAGCATGTACTTTAATTTTGTTCACTGTGTAATGGCTTGTGCAAGCGATCACTGAGGTTTGTTGCAACCCGATGTTGGCGATGAATGACA
This sequence comes from Pareas carinatus, assembly GCA_032468095.1. Taxonomy (NCBI): domain Eukaryota; kingdom Metazoa; phylum Chordata; class Lepidosauria; order Squamata; family Pareidae; genus Pareas; species Pareas carinatus. The sequence continues at coordinate 338 of JANHFO010032069.1, read as the reverse complement.
CAGTGAATGGTAAAGACATTTGGCACTGCTTTTTTCAAGTAATCAACACATCCACGGAAGCGACCAATCATTGATGGTGCTCCATCAGTTGCATAAACATGTTTGTTGGTAAGTGCAATTTCCTTGTCTTTGAAAAACTGGTCAGCAAGATGAAATATTGACTCCCCTTTACTATCTGTTTTTAGTTGCCTCACAAATAACAACACTTGAGTCAAACTTTCATCTTTAATAAAGTGCACATAGGCAAGAAGCAAAGATTCCTTGCCTGGCAAAGTTGATTCATCCAGCTGTAATGCAAAGTCTGTTGTCCGTAGTATGCTGCACAATACATCTTCCAC
>JANHFO010032030.1:0-11416 GCA_032468095.1 Pareas carinatus | reverse complement strand
CCCAAGAGGCGGGTTTCAGGCGTGAGAGGCAGAGCTCTCTCTCTCACGTCCTGTTGCCTTCAGAACCAGAAGTGATCTCCGGGGTGTTATATATTGAATACTTACTAGACTTCCTGGAGCTGGCCTGGAAAGATCCCCCAGTCTAGCTGGGCTGGCCTGGAAGCAAAGTAATTACCAGATAAAAGATGATTGGTTAAGATGCGCCTACCGCACCAAGTATAAAAAGACAGCAGTCGGAGTTTGCCGGCTGAGGGAGTTTATTGTTTGTTTTACTGTTCAATAAACGTTGTTTAATGCACCCTGATGCCTTCTATCTCCTTTGTCGTCCATTCTAACAGTCCCTAAAGTGAATGTTTCTGAAAATCAGTGGCCAGGGATTTGTAGAGGTCATGTCATCAACTATCTGATGACCAATAGGTCAAACAAAAATGAGAGAATGTGATAATTATAACAGCAGTTCACAAATACATCACCCTTGTCACTCTGATTCTTTCTGGTCACCTATGAGCAACTGTTTTATTTTTTATTCTTTCTTCAGTGAGTTTGTTATAAACATTATATTTTTTCTCTCCTTTCCCAGACTATCCCTTTTATTTATTCCTTTCACATTACTATACATCAATACCTTTTAAGGCAGAAATTGTTGAGTTCTATTATTTTTTGAAGGTTTTTTGGGGGGGTTGTACCTTTTTGTCTATAATTGTACCTTTTTGTCTATCCCAGCAGATTCCATTTTGGTCCCAATGAAAAATGAAAAGTGCATTTCTAAGCAACGGCTAATGTCCCCAGAAGATCTAGAGGTTGAGGATCAGTCAAACTAGTCAGAAAAAGGATTACAGTATGTTTTGGGTCCGAGCAAATTGTTACTTCCTTCAAAACACCAAGTAATATGAGAATTCTTACACTAATTGATTTTTTTAAGCTTTATTCTTCCTGATCAAGAATCCTAATTGATTAATTCTTCCTTTGTTTTAACCACACAGACAAACACACACTTTTCACCCCTATGGGTGGCATATGTCTCCCTCAATCTCAGGGTTCTCTACCAGAACCTGGGAGTTTGAGGTCCTGCACTGTATCTTAGCTGTTCCTAGCACTGTACTCTTCTGGAGGTAGAGCAATAATGTTGTTCCTGAGATCTGCTTGAGCATCTCCCTCAGATTAGGAGTCACAGCCCCAAGTCCTCTGACACTTCCCCGCTGAGGTCACTTTGGCCGTTACTTTCTACATCCTCTGTAATTCCTCCTACAGACGGTGGTACTTCTCCAGCTTCTCATATTCCTTTTTTCTTATGTAGCTGCCACTTGGCACTCATACATCTATCATTACTGCTATCTTCCAGCCTTGTCTACTACCATATTTGTGATCAATTGTCCAATACAATTGACCCCGAAGATTCGTACTATCTCGGACCTTCGTGCTTTCTGCCATGCCATAAAATCGCATCTGTTTTTTCAGGCTCGCCTGGGCTGATTTACATTACCTCTCCGCTCATTAAAATGATTAATTATATATATTTTAGACATTTAGATCAGGTTTAAATTGGACATATATTCGGGTTTTTTTAATTTTTGGCCACAAAAATTTATTATATTTTAATTGTTTTAAATATGGTGTTGTCTTGTCTTTTGTATTTTGTGGTTCTTGTTGTTTTTAAAATGGCTGTACACCGTCCTGGGTCCCTTTGGGGAGAAGGGCGGTATAAAAATATAAAAAAAATAACGCGATCCCCTCTTGCGACCTTCTCACCAGCAAAGTCCATTGGGGGGGGGAAGCTGGATTCACTTAACAACCATGCTACTAACTTAACAACTGCAATAATTCACTTAACAACTGTGGCAAGAAAGGTCGTTTAATTGCGGCCATAAGCTGAGGACTATTTGTACACAATTGGGTCCCACCGGTAGAAAACACGGCGCGGATGAAGGGAGAATCACCCGATTCGATGATGCACAAAGATGGATTTCCTGTTTTTAAAATGCTCCGTTTCAGACAGGATCTCAGATCAGATCAGATCAAAGATAACGCCGTCTTCAATTTACAACAGATCTGTAAGCAGGAGACCAGTTTGGTGTGTCAGTTCTCAGGAAGTCCTCAGTTTATGATCAATCACTTACTGACTATTCGGCACTGAAAAAAGTCACTTAAAGGCTGGGTCCTCGCCCTTACGACCGTCACATCATTTCCCAGTTACGGGATTGCAAGCTGGGGGCTGGCATGTATTTACAACAATAGCAAATTCAGCAGAGAAAGAAAGCTAGGTTCACTTAACGATTCACTTAACAACCTAGCAAAAAACCAACACAAGGTTCTTAACAACCGACTTGCTTAGCAACAGACATTTAGGCCCAAACTTGTCACAAGTCAAGGATGACCTAGGGGTAGTCAGATTCACTTAACGATGGACAGAATTTGTGGAGCAATTGTGGCAAAGTCAACTTGGCGGGGGGGGGGGGGGGAAGGACCCAGAGTGGCTTAACAAGCATATCAAAAACGTTTGTAAAATGGGATGCGACTTGCTTAATGACAACACCCCTTAGCCCAAATGTGGTCATAAACCAAGAACTACCGTTATAGTCTTGCTAAAAGTCAGAACGCTGGATTCCTACTTTGCTAACGCACAAAGCCTGCAAGATAAACCAGACAATATTTGTTGTTTGTGCCACACAATAAAGATAGTCCTTGATTTACAACAATTTGTCTGAAGTTGCAACCACACTGAAAAAAGTGATTTATGACCGTTTTTCAGACGTACGACCGTTGCGGCATTCCCCATGGTCATGTGATCAAAATTCAGATGCTTGGCAACTGACTCGCATTTGTGACGGGTGCAGTGTCTTCCGGGGTGTGTGTGTCACCATGAGTTCCCTTTTGCGACCTTCTCTCAAGCAAACTCAATGGGGCAACCCATATTCACTTAACAACCGTGCGACTCACTTAACAACTGCAGCGACTCAACAGTTGGGTCAAGGAAAGTCTTCAAATCGTGCAAAACCCACTTAGCCGCTGTTTCAATTTGGGCTCAATTTGTGGTCGTAAACCGAGGACTCCATGCACACAGCAAAACTGAGGTCTGTATTACGATTTTTAGCTTGAAACTGGCTAATTACTAATCATAATATTAATATTAATCCCTGATGCACCTTGAAAATGTGGTTTGTTGGGGGGTTTTTGGAACACAGGGAGAAATGGAAGATTTGCGCACTTAGAGGCGTTTACTTTTGCTTTTATTGCCTCTTTTTAAAAGTCTTTCTTAAGAGTAATCATTTTGTGGTTGTGATATCTCTGTTTTGTTTTGTTTTTATTTATTTTTTTACTTCAATGTTTGGACAACCTGAAATCCAAAGAGCTGCTCTTATCTTTTTAAAAGCAGGTTTGCATTTTTATTTTATGATTTTACAGTCTGTAGTTTTATTACTCCTCTGAGTTGCCGTTTGAAGTACAAATCTTTTCAAGGAAATGGCTAATAAATGAATGTCTTTGACAACCTTTTCCCCTGGACAGGGAGTCAATGACTTACGACCGTTCGCTTAGTGACCACCTGACATTAAAACGGCATTGAAAAAAGTGACTTTTTTACACTTACGACCGTTTCATCATCCCTGTGGTCACATGATCAAGAATTCAGATGTTTGGGGACCGACTCATACTTATGACGGTCGCAGTGTCCTGGGGTCACGTGATCCCCCTTTTGCGACCTTCTCACCAGCAAAGTCAATGGGGGAAGCCAGATTCACTTAACAACCGTGATACTAACTGATCAACTGAAGTGATTCATTTAAAAACGGAAGCAAATGAGGTTGTAAAATAGGGAAAAACTCACCTAATAACGGTATTGCCTAGAAATTTTGGGCTTCATTGTGGTCGTTAAGTTGAGGACTACAGGCAGTCCTTGACCTAAAAAAGTTTATTTAGCGACCATTCAAAGTTACAGCGCCATGGGAAAAATCACACTTACGACCGTTTCATCATCCCTGTAGTCACATGATCAAAAATTTGGATGTTTGGGAACCGACTCATACTTATGACGGTTGTAACGTCCGGGGGGGGATGTCACGTGCTCCTCTTTTGCGACCTTCTCACCAGCAAAGCCAATGGGGAAAGCCAGATTCACTTAACAACCACGATACTAACTGATCAACTGAAGTGATTCACTTAACAACAGAAATTTTGGGCACCGCTGCGGTCCTAAGTCGAGGACTACCTGTATTGATCACGGTTGCCTAGTCCTGGGGCCATGGGATCTCCGTTTCCCAGTCTGTTTCTATCGAGCGTAGTTAATGGGAGAAGTTGATTTCCTTAGCGAACACCGGGTTCACTTAACGGCAGCGATTCGCTTAACAGCCTCGCGGGGGGGGGAAAGGTCGCAGATTCGCACCCGGCTCCCTTCCCAACCACCCTGCTTTGCCATGGAAATCCTGCTCCCAAATTTCAGTCATAACTCGAGGACTGCCGGTTCAAATTTCCTAAGTTTAGATGGCCGACATTTGGGGAAGCTCCCCAGAAGCGGAGCAGAGGGAGGAGGTTGCACCCCACCCCACCCTCCTCGGTGGGCGCCCCACCCTCTAAGTCGCTCGCAACACCCCTTCCCCAACGACCGGGCAAGCAATGACTCACGCCGCCTCGCCGGGAACAGAGAATATCGAGTCCCGGCTTGTCCGAAGCGGAGATATTTCGCAGGCAGAAAATCTGGTTTTCTTCGCATTTCCCCCCGCCCCACAAACACCCCACCAGCTGTATGCAGGACGACAAAGAGGCAAATGCAGTGGCACCTGCCCTTTTCGGCGTTCAAGGTCCTCGACTTATGGCGGTTCGCTTAGTGACTGTTCCAGGTTACCACGGGCCTGAAAAAAAGTGACTTTGCGCACTTCACGACTGTTGTGGAGTTCCCCGTGGCCACAGGATCAAAATTCAGAGGCTTGGCAAGCCGAGTCATACTTATGACGGTCGTAGCGTTCTCCCAGGGGGGGTCGCGTAATCCCCTTTTGCGACCTTCTGACGAGCAAAGTCAATGGGAGAAGCCAGGCCCCATTTAACAACCGTGCTGCTCACTTAACAACTGCCACGATTCACTTGACGACAGGGGCAAGAAAAGATGTAAAATGGGGCAAGACTCACTGAACGACGGTCTCACTTAACAATGGAAATTTGAGGCTGGAAAAATCAGCTTTTGGAAGGAGCCGCCCAGACCTCGAGAATCGCCCCCCGAAGGTCAAGGCTGTCCATCTGGACATTTAAAAATGAACCTGCAGCTGCAGAAACATCATCACCTAATACAGCGAGTCCTCGGCTTACGACCGCGATTAGCGTAAGAATTCCCACTGCTAAACACGGCCCTTGTGAGATGCAGTGATTCTGCGATGTTTTATTTTCCTGCCACGGTTGTTAAGCGAATCTCACCGTTGTTAAGCAAATCCAGCTACCGCCGTTAACTTTGGGGACTGAGAAAGTCGCAAATGGCGACCTGGGCACTATGCCGCAGTTGCAAACACATGCCCGGGTCCCAAGATTCCGTGAGGAATCTTACGACAGTCGTAAACTTGAGGACCGGTCACAAGTCACTTTTTTTTCAGTGCCGTTGCGACTTTGAACGGTCAGTACAAGAACTGACGTAAATTGAGAACAACCTGTAAATTTTCCCCCCTTCTCCATTCACATGACTGCAGAGAGACACAAACACACACAACAGCTGACTGCCGGGGTAGGAAACCCCCTTCACACTCCTGGATCACACAACTTCTTTGTCACACAATGGCACAACCCCTGGGCGAAAGGGAAACGAGGGGGGTTGCATAATTCTACGTCTATGGATGCGGCACCACCAGGAGATCCCATATACGCTTGCTTACACTAGGAAACCAAAGGAGGAAAAATTGCTGGAAAAAAAGCAAAGGCAAAAACTGCTTATGGCTTGTTGCCAAATCAACAACACAGACAGCAGGTGGTCATCCTTTTAACTGGAGGGGAGGGACGGTGTGGCAGAAAATACATGCAGTCCTCAACTTACAACCATTTGTTTAGTGACCGTTCTGAAAAAAGGAACTTGTGCTCAGTTTCCACACTTAACGACCGTTGCAGCACATCCGTGTGTCATGTGATCAAAATTCACAAGCTTGGCAGCTGACTCATATTTACGACGGTCGCAGTGTCCTTCGGGGCAGGGTGTCACGTGATCCCCCTTTTGCCACCTTCGGACAAGGGAAGTCAATGGGGGAAGCCAGATTCATTTCAAGAACGGTCATAAAATGGGGCAAAACTCACAAACGTCTCCCTTAGCAAGAGAAATCTAGGAGGTCAATTGTGGCCTTAAGTCGAGGGCCACCTGTAAGGCAATAGAGGAAGGCACACAGGTCTGGGGTATCTGCCGGAGGAGAAGCTGGAATGTCAGCTGGTGTGTAAATGAGTGTGAGAAAGTGAAAGTGAATTGGTCTGGTCTGATGGGGTTCCCGGAAAAGATCCCACACTCAGCGCTGGTGGTTTGTCGCTCTCAAACCGGCGTTTTTAACCTCTGCCACCTTAAGAAGGGTGGACTCCAACTCCCAGAATCCTCCAGCCTGCTTTAAGACGTATGGGGTTCAACTCCTAGAATTCCTAGAACAGCCAGCACGCTTACTGTGGAATTCTGGGAGTTGAAGTCCACGTCCCTCGAGGGGTCACGTTTGAGAAACACCAATCCCATCCCTTAAACTCAAACATTAACAACCAAGCAACGGAACTCAACCGAACACCCCAACCCATCTCCCATCCTCTGCCTTCCACTTTTACTTCCGCGTAGAGAATCCGGATAGAGCACACCTGGGAAACTGAGGCTGGACGGGCTTCGCCACCCAACCCAAGACTGGGAAAGATCCACACACGGGACGCTTCCCAGGTGGGACATAACCCGAAGTGCAATGGCTCCCGAGAAAAGGTGAAAAACCTGTGAGAGTCGAGACGTGCTGCCGCGTGCCAGCACCGGCTGAACCATCCCGGGTGTGGATTGTGGGTTGAGTCTGAACCCCACCGGCGCCCCCTCCCCGCCCCCACTTTGTCTCCTCTTCCTGGCTTCAAATCCCTCCAGCCGAATTCCTCACCGGACTCCTGGGGCACCGGCTGCTCGCCGTCATCTTTCCTCTGGCTGCGGCTTCTGACTTTTGACGCGGCTGGGCTCACCGGTGCATGAGGCGGGGCGCGGTTTTATGCTACACCAACGGGATGAGCGTGTGCTGCAGGTTGAGGCACCGCTGGATGGCCAGGCCCCAGTTCCACCTGTGGGATTTCTGGAGGGATGCCACGCCTGTTCACGGCGTGTCGTGCTCAGGCGGCCCTCCATTTCGCAGACAGATGTCCAGGACCTTTGAAGAGGTCTCCTTGCCGGCAGTCGCGGGCACCCGGCCCGGCCCATGGAGCTGCCCACAGTGACCCTCGGTGCAACGATACAAGCTGCCCCCCCTCCATTCCACAATGCACTTCCTGCCCTAAGGTGTTCTGGCTGGTGCACGTTTCCCTGTTTCCCTTGCCAAAGGTAGCCCGGCTCAGCTCGAAAAGCCTGTTTTCCGATGCTGCGACACTCACTCGGCAGATTAGCTAGGTTGATTAATATTTCCAGAAAGATTAGACCATGAAAGACTAGAGTGACTTCCTTTGATTACTATTATTTTTTTTTAACAAAAAGACAGGGCAGTGAAAGCATGAGCCGATGGGTGTTACTCAAGCACAATCCTACCTGTGGCAAAGGCATGCTCGCCCGTAAGGAGACTCTGGATCCCACCGGTTCCCCGGAAAGACGACCCCGGCCTCCCCGGATTTTGAGAAAAGGTATTTTTACTGGGAAGGAACCGGACGCAGCGAAGGTCAGGCAAGGCCCGCACCGAACGGTCCCAGGGAGGACAGGCCGACCTTCCCTCCGGATCCCCCTCCCGCCCCCAGCAGCCGGGCAGGCGGCGTCCAATCACGGGCCGGGAGGGTGTTTTGGGAGCGTCTCCGGCCCAGGTGCTCCGGGCCGCCCCCCTGCATGCCGCTCCCAGGGCGGCTGGCCTTGAAGATGGTCAACAACCCCGTCTGGCGTCTCTGTCTCCGTGGCTCCCGTCCTCCCCCTTGGCTCCCAACATGGTCCTCTCCCCACATCTGCAGGCTTCCCCCCCCCCCATGCCCATGGCAGCCGGCAGGAAGCTGGAAGGACAGCAATGATGGCCAGGCTGACATCGAAGCCCACCCCTCTTAAAGCATGCCGGCTGGGGGGATTCTGGGAGTCGAAGCCCACCGCTCTTAATTCAAATTGGCTGGGGGATTCTGGGAGATGACGCCTACCTCTCACATGTTTGTGGGACCCGTGCCCCTCCTGGTTCGTGCTGGCCTCGCGGGAGGTGACGTCAGGCTGGCTCCAGAACATGGTGAATGCTTCTTTGGGGGAGGGTGTCTTACCTGCCGCCTTGATGGAGGCGGTGGTGAGGCCCCTACTCAAGAAGCCTTCACTGGACCCAGCTCTTTTGAGTAATTATCATCCTGTCTCCAACCTTCCCTTTGTGGCGAAGGCTGTTGAGAGTGTGGTTGCCTGGCAGTTCCCTCTGTTCCTGGAGGAAGCTGTCTATCTGGATCCGTTCCAGTCCGGCTTCAGGTCTGGGTACAGCAGCGAAACGGCATAGGCCACGTTGGTGGATGATCTCTGGAGGGCCCAGGATATTGGTTGTTCTTCTATCCTGGTCCTATTAGACCTCTAGGCGGCTTTCGATACCATCAACCATGGTATCCTGCTGTGCCGGTTAGAGGGGTTGGGATTAGACAGAACCGTCCTTCGGTGGTTCTGTTCCTACCTCACCAATCGGTCGCAGTCAGTATTGACAGGAGGGCAGAGGTCGACCTCTCGGCGCCTCACTTGTGGGGTGCCACAGGGATCGGTCCTCTCGCCTCTCCTGTTCAACATCTATATGAAGCTGCTGGGTGAGATCATCCGTGGCTTTGGGTGGTGTACATATCAGTACGCTGACGACACTCAGCTGTATATCTCCACCCCAGGCCACCCCAACGGTGCCGTGGAAGTGATGTCCCAGTGCCTGGAGGACGTCCGGATCTGGATGGGGAGGAACAGGCTCAGGCTCAATCCTTCCAAGACTGAGTGGCTGTGGTTGCCGGCGTCTCGGCATAGTCAGCTCACCCCATCGCTGACTATTAGGGGTGAAATATTGGCCCCTACAGAAAGGGTCCGCAATCTGGACATTCTCCTGGATGCATGGCTGTCCTTGGTGGACCATGTGGCAGCTATCACCAGGGGGGCCTTTTACCAGGTTCGCCTGGTCTGCCAGTTGCGCCCCTTTCTGGATCGGGACGCCATGCGCACAATCACGCAAGGCCTCGTCACCGCCCACCTGGACTACTGTAATGCTCTCTACATGAGGCTCCCCCTGGGATGCATGCGGAAGCTTCAACTGGTCCAGAATGCGGCTGCGTGGGGGATTATGGGAGCACAGGGCAGTGCCCATGTGTCCTCTCCTGCGCGAGCTGCACTGGTTGCTGGTGGGCTTCCGGGTGCGTTTCAAGGTGTTGGTGACCACCTTCAAAGCGCTCCATGGCTTAGGACCCAGATATTCACAGGAACGCCTACTACCAGCCAATACCTCCCACCGTCCTGTCCGCTCCCACAGAGAGGGCCTCCTCAGGGTGCCATCGGCCAGACAATGTCGGCCGGCAACCCCCAGGAGGAAAGCCTTCTCTGTGGCAGCTCCCGCCCTGTGGAATGGCCTCACCCCCCTCGAGATTCGAACTATTTCCGACCTCCGTGCATTCCGCCATGCTGTAAAAACACACCTTTTTAACCAGGCCGGTTTGGCCTAGTTCACATCTCCTCTCTGCAAAATTTGTATTCTACATGTTAATTTTAAATTTATTTCTAAATTGGTTTTAATATTGGGCCGTGTTTAAAATCTCTAAGCCATTTTAAATATTTATTTTTCAATTGTTTCTAAACTCTTGTAATTTGTATATTTTTGTTGTTTTTATTGGCTGTACACCACCCTGGGTCCCTCTGGGGAGAAGGGCGGTACATAAATTTGACAAATAAATAAATAAAATAAATAAATAAATAAAGCACACTGGCTGGTGGATTCTGGGAGATGACGTCCATTCCTCTTCGCTTTGGAAATTCTGGGAGTCGAAGCCCACCCCTCTGAAAGACGGCTGAGTGGGGGATTCTGGGAGTGGAACGTCAGGGCTGCCCGCCACCGGTTCCCCGGGAAGACGACCCCGGCCTCCCCGGATTTAGAGGAAAGGTATTTTTACTAGGAAGGAACCGGACGCAGCGAAGGTCAGGCAAGGCCCGACCAGGACGGCTGCCCTTGAGGATGTTCAGCAACCTCGTCTGGCGTCTCTGTCTCCCGCGGCTCCCGTCCTCCCCTTTGGCTCCCAGCATGGCACCCTCCCCACATCTGCAGGCCCCCTCCCGATGCCCATGGCGCCCCCCCACTCCCCGTTTCCATGGCAGCCGGCAGGAAGCTGGAAGGACAGCGATGATGGCCAGGCTGATATCGAAGCCCACTCCTCTTAAAGCAGGCCGGCTGGGGGGATTCTGGGAGGCCCGAACCAAACGAGCCCAGGGAGGACATTTACTTTCACTCCAGATCCCCTACCCCACCGCCAGTAGCTAGGGGACTCTGGGAGTTGGAGTCCCCTCATCTTATCATTGCTGATGTTGAGAAAGACTCTGCTTACACAGACGTGTCCTATAGCCCATACAATTTGCAATTTTTAATGCATGAAATCAAAATCATTGCTTCGATTTTCCATTTGCTGTTTCTTATAGATTGTAAAGCTAGGCTTCATAAGCTGCCAGATATAGAACCCCAGTTCTTACCCTGTTTCTCTCAAAATAAGACATAACTGGAAAACAGGCATGATTTTTCAGGATTCTAGTCATAAAACCCTAGTTAAGATCGTCAGACAGACGGACACGTCGAGCACTTGCATTTTCCCCGAAAATAAGCCCTAGTGCGTTTTCTGGAGCAAAAATCAATATTAAGACCCAGTATTATTTTCAGGGAAAGACGGTAAGAGGAACCACACTAGAACTAGGGAGAGATTTCCTGACAGTGAGGACAATTAATCAGTGGAACGACTTTTTTCCAGAGCCTGCGGCTGCTCCCACCGCTGGAGGCTCTTAAGAAGCGATCGGACACCATGCTCGTCCGAAATGGTATAGAGTTTCCTGCTTGGGGAAAGGGGTTGATCTAGATGACCTCCCGGGTCCCCTTTCAACTTTTACCACTCTGTTTTATAAGCATGATCAATTGCATTCTCTCCCAGGCACCTCTAGTAAAAGCCACCCAGCCCGCTAGTCCACATTAAGGAGGAAGGAAATCCGGAGGGGCCGATTGGTGATTCTACTAGGAGACGTCTCCGGAGTTCAGAAAAGGGGCCTCATAAAATTCGATGGCCTCTTCTCCGT
>JANHFO010031987.1:0-11418 GCA_032468095.1 Pareas carinatus | reverse complement strand
GCTTACTTGAAAAAAGCAGTGCCAAATGTCTTTACCATTCACTGTGTCATTCATCGCCAACATCTGGTTGCAAAAAATCTCAGTGATCGCTTGCACAAATCATTACACACTGTCATTACTGCAGTGAACAAATTTAAAGTACATGCTCTCAATGATCGACTATTCCAAGAGCTTTGTGTTGAGAATGATGAAGATTTTGATCATTTGCTGCTTCATACAGAAGTTTGTTGGCTATCAAAAGGCAACTGTGTGAGGCGCTTTTATGATCTTTTTGACACTGTTGTGGAGTTTTTTGAAGACAAGAATGCTTTGCTCAGGGATGAACTGTCAAACCCCTTAGCATTCGTGCTTTGCCATTCCTGTGAGGGAGGGGGAAGGATCTGGAAAGTTCATAAGAGAATTGAGCTGTTGGACATTGCTTATCAGCCTCAGCCGCCCACATGTTCAGCAGAGGAGCCGAGACAAGATTATTATCATTGTGAAAGAGAGGAGTTTCCCTGCTCTGGGAGAGGGGTTGATCTACTCCCAGAAGGCTTCAGTGCTAGCAATGTCTCGCTTCTGAAGGGGTGGTCTTCCTGTAGCTTGATTCATCTTATTAAAATCTAAAATCTTGAGTAGGCCTGAAGTCTGATTTTTAAACACTTGCAAGAATGCTAAAGACCTTTGACAATTTGCTAGCATTCCCTTTCCTCAAATAGAAACCTCTATGAAATGCCTGTTTTTGCTAACTTTCCACAAGTTCTGCTGGAAGTTGGATCACAGCATTTTCATTTTGGAGTGAGCCGTCTCTTGTTGGCAACTGACAGATATGACTGCAGGAGGGCGTGAAATTCCTGACCTGAATCTGGGGGATGATCAAGATTTCTATCTCGACAATGCGGTAGGCGGTATTCCCTGTGCCTTTTCTGAAGCAGATTTATGCTCTGAGATAGCCTTCCCACCTCCCATCAGGGCTTCCTAAACATTGGAGGAATGTCCGAGAGCCATCAGCCTGGCAGACTTGCCAGAAAGACAGAGGGCAGATGTGTGGAGTGATTTCAGGCAACCATCCCATCTGGAATTCAGGATCTAGGGCCTGCCCCAAAAGGTTCCAGCAGGGAAGGGCATCCAGAAGCCCATTTTGGGTATGAAGACGGGGGCAGGATGGCACTCCTGCAGCTCATATTCTTTAGATCAGTTGGAAAAGGGCTTTGAATCCTTATCTGTTCAAGAGAAACACACCACTCCGGTTGCCAAAAGGACTGTTTTTCTCCCTGCGCCAAGCTTTAAGCCCCCCCCCAGGACCATGGTCAGACTTCTCTGGTAATTTTCCTCCCCCTGATGAGGAACCCAGAAGTGAGGAGGCGCGGTACAGGATGCAATCTATCTACTTGGCTAGAAGTGAGGCACCTGTGGGGGCAGCAGGGCACAGATTTGTCATAAGTCAACCAACAGCAGGATTAACTCCTGGCCTGCCATACATTTCTGTGAGGGGCCTGAAGGCTAAAGAAGGCATGCCTTCCACTCCTCAGCCTCCAAGATCTAGGAGCCCAGGGCTATGGTGGGATGCATCTTTTGAACCCCAATGGCCTGGGCTAACCATGCAGAGCCTGCAGACTGCTGCTGCCCATGCGACAGAGTCCCAAGGTAGGAGGGATCTCTAAGGGCGATGCCTATCGAACCCCCAGCAGGTGGTGACACCCCGCCCCACATTCCATGAACCCTGGGAACGTAGCCAAGGGGAGGGGTGACGCAAGTCATCCGGGATCATCAACTGGGTGCTGCTGACCCCGCCCCACCACCCCAGTGTGGTCAACGAAGCAGATCTCCAAGGACACAACCCCGGGATCCACCCCACTAGCAGTGACAGTTACCGGTGTGTTATGTGGCACCGTCACCTCACTTCCCTCCCCAGAATAGGCCCCTCCAGGCCCGGATCACCACTCCCACTTCCAGCCAGGACGGCCCCGGATTGGGGAGGGTGTGGGCTTTCTATGGTTGCTGCCCATGCTCTACCGGCTTCCAGGTGGAGTTTGATAGGAACCCAGACCAACTACAGTATTTTCTTCATGAAACCCATCGCTATCTCTGACAACATGGTGCTTGGTTCCCAGATGACTATTCCCAGATCACGGCGATTACGGCTTGCCTAAAAGGGGACGCTAGGGACTGGTTTGTCGACCTGTGCAACCTGGACACCCCTGAAGTGCAGTTTCTCGATGATTTCATGTGGTCCCTGCGGTGCAGGTTTGAGGACCCCATGATGGCGATGAAGGCCGAGATCAACCTGAAATTCCTGAAGCAAGGGAAGGGGTCGGTCAGGACATACATCGAAACGTTTCAGCGGTTGGTTTTGCAAGTGGAGGACTGGTCTGACCGCATGTTAATGGACCAGTTTCACTCTGGCTTAGAACAGCAGATTATGGATTGTGTTTTCATGCGAGGTATCCTGCTGACCTTGGAGGACTGGTTTTGGGCCTCATCACAAATCGAACTTGAAATGATGAAGTACAGGAACCCTGCACCGACCGTCGTTCCACCTTCACGGAGAATACCTGAGAGTCATATGCCTCCTACGGTTCCTCCTCAGAGGCGAGGGGGCCAACCGGCATTGTGGAGTAGAGGGACTCAGGACCACCTTCAATGTTTCCGCTGCAGCATTCCAGGCCACTTTGCTACGGAGTGTCCCAAGACTGGACTTCGTCTGCTGGCTGCTCGACGTCCCTCGTCCAAGGCATCCAAACCACCACCCAAGTGACTGTCAGAGAAATGCAAATCGACTCAGGCACTGAAGGCGGAGACACCACCTCCAGAGAGCAGGCCAGTGCCAGGTCCTACTGGGGGTGACCATGTACGAAAGCGACAGTGAAGGCAACAACACTGGTGAGTGGACCTGTCAATCCTGTTTATGTTACTGTGGACATTTTGATCCCTTTTTTGGGGATGAGGGAGTACATCCGAGCCTTGCTGGATCCTGGGAGTACCCGTTGTAGCATTAACTTTGAAACTGTTTGAACTCTGGGGCTCCGCCTCTGAACCCTAAAAACTCCCATGCCCTTTGCACAAGTTGATGGTACCTTGGCAGGGGGGCAACCAGTTATGTATTTGACAGAACCCCGAGTTTTAATCTACGAGCCCCACCAAGAGACTTTATGTTTCATTGTGGTTCCGGGCCAGCAGGATAACTTGATACTGGGGCTGTCTTGGTTTAAGAAGTAGGACCCCCTAGTGGTCTGGTCTAAAAATGCCTGGTAGCCCGTGGCCCCTACGGACTACCACATACCCCACCGATCGACAGTATGGGACAGAAACCAGGAAATTGATTCCAGGGCCATCTGGAAACAGTTTTAGTAGTTGATGCCCAATCACCAGAGGGGGTGGAAGATTCCACCCTTATACTCTAGTTTAATGGAGGTTTTCAGTGAAAAGAAATCCAATGTACTCCCCCCCGACGCATGGACTGTGACATTGAACTAATCCCTGGAGCAAAATACCCCAAACTCAAAATGTACTCGATGTCGCTCCAAGAGATGAAGGAAATGAGGGATTTCATGAACACTAACCTAGCTCAAGGGTTCATCGAGACGTTTAAGTCTAAGATGTCAGCCCCCGTACTTTTTGTGGAGAAGAAGGCTGGGGGAGAAGAGGCGCATGTGTGTGGATTAGAGAAATCTGAATGCCATGTCAGAGGTGAATGTGTATCCTTTACCCCTGATGAAAGATATGCTGGAATACTTAGCGAAAAGAAAAATCTTCACCAAACTTGACTTGAAGGAAGCATACTATCGAGTAAGGGTGAAGCAAGGCGATGAATGGAAAACTGCTTTCAACTGCCCTCTAGGATGCTTTCAATTCAAAGTGATGCCTTTTGGCCTGAAGGGGGCGCCCGCAGTGTTCATGCAGTTGATTAATGAGGTGTTACATGAGCACCTCTACAAAGGGGTTTTGGTCTACCTGGATGACATTTTCATTTACTCAGAAACTCTCGATGCAAACGTATATTTGGTGGGAATAGTACTAACCAAATTGCTGAGGGCCCAGTTATACTGCAATCTATCGAAATGTGAATTCCACAAATCTAAGATTGAGTACCTGGGCTATAGGATCTCGGGGCTGGGCATTGAGACGGATCCTAAAAAGGTCCAGTTCATCCTGGAGTGGGCTGCTCCAACAACTAGAAAGCAATTACAAAGCTTCCTGGGATTCGTGAACTTTTTATAGACAATTTATACCCACATTTGTGCAAATAGCTCTCTCGATCACAAACCTCTTGAAAATGGGGAAAGGGGTGAAACCAAACCCAAGTCAGACCTTACACTGAACACTAGAATGTCAGGCCACATTTGAGAAATTGAAGTATTTGCGGCCGAACCGATCCTGAAACATCCCGATACGGAACAACCATTTATAATGCAGACAGATGCTAGTGATGTTGCTGTAGGGGTGGTCCTCTTGCAAAGGAATGAAGGGGGAGATCTACAATTTTGCACATATATGTTGAAAAAACTGTCAGACACCGAACAGAGATGGCCAATATGGGAGAAAGAGGCTTTTGCAGTTAGGTGGACACTTCTCACCTGGAGAGATTTCTTGGAGGGAAGCAAAATCCCTTTTGAAGTGTGAACTGATCATAAGAATCTTGAAGCACTCACAACAATAAGGCGACCGTCTCCTAAACAAGTCCGATGGTTCTAGATTTCAACAGATTTGATTTCTGAAGTACATTCCTGGTGGAAGAAATTTCCTAGCTGATGCACTATCCCGAATGACCCAATACCAAAGCACCAGAGAGGAGGTGATAGATTTCATCATACCATCCAGGGAACTAATCGCTCCACTCCTCACATTACCACACAGGGAGAAGAAATGTTTAGACTTTACCGAAATCAAAACAGCCTTCGAAAACGCCATGACTGCTGACACGTGGTACCAATCTCATCAAAGCAACTTCACACTTCAAGATGAGTTCGCTTGGAAAGGGGGTAAGGCTTATGTTCCAGATGGACAAAGAGTCTTCGTGATGCAAAAGGCCCATGATGGTAAACAAGCCGGACATTTTGGTTTCATCAAAACCCTCCATTTGATCAAAAGACAATTATGGTGGCCGAGTATGAAGAAAGATATCAAGGACTACATGTATTTATGCACCGTTTGCGCAACCATGAAGAGGTTGCCTGTGGCGAACCCTTCCAAATCATGGGAGGAAATTGCCATGGACTTTATAGTTGATTTGCCCCTCAGTAAGGACCACACTGTAATATAGACTGTGATAGATTTGTTTTCCAAACAAGCACATTTCATACCTTGCTCCAAACTCCCTTCGATGAAAACTCTCGCTAAATTGTTTGTCCAACACATTTATTGCCTACATGAGGCACCGAAAAGGATAATTTCAGATAGGGGTACGCAGTTCACCACTAACTTTTGGAAGGCGTTCTTACACACCATGGGGATGGCGCAGGGTCTCAGTTCCGCTTTCCACCCAGTGACTAACGGCCTTGCGGAATGGGCCAACTCCATTGTGTTCCAATATTTAAGATGCTATGTTAATTTCCAACAATCTGATTGGGCAGACTTACTACCTTTTGCAGAGGTGGCATATAACAACACTGTGCAAAGCAGCACGGGGCACTCGCCATTCAAAATCACATCGAGGACTGATTTGATGCCCATGCCTGAAATACACCAGGATCCCCCGACCTCAATGTCATTAGAAGTCTGGATGAATAGTATCAGAGCAGCCTGGCCTAGTATTAAGCAAGCATTGGAAAACGTTAATGAGACACAAGAGGCAGGTGGACAAAAAACGGGCCCCTCAACCGAACACTAAGGTGGAGGACCTCATGTATTTATCCACCAAATACTTGAACCTCAACATTCCTAGCAGGAAATTGGGTCCCAAATATATAGGTCCTTTCCCAATAGTGAAGATTATCAATCTGGTTACAGTTGCCCCTTTTCCTTAGGAGAATTCATCCAGTTTTTCATTGTAGCCTTTTGAAATCTTACTGTACTTCCAGCTTGTGACCAGCGACACCACCTCCCCCATCATACCTACTGGTGAGGGGGTGACATTACGAGATTGATGGTATCCTGAACTCCAAAGTATTGAGGGGAAAGTAGCAGTAACATGTCAGTTAGAAGCGCTACCTTATCTCCGACTCTCCATGGGTGGTTGCTACCGATGTTAATGCTCCCATGCTAATACAGCGGTTCCACTGCCGTAATCTCAACAAACCAAAGGGGAATAGTGACGACTGACTGTATTGTATATTAACATATTTTCTTTCTTTCCTCCTTTCCTTCCTGTCGCATCGCAATCTCCTAGGTCTGGTCTTTTTCCAGGGGGTCCAGATGTCAAACCCCTTAGCATTCATGCTTTGCCATTCCTGTGAGGGAGGAGGGAGGATCTTAAAAGCTCTTGAGAGAACTGAGCTGTTGGACATTGCTTATCAGCCTCAGCCACCCACGTGTTCAGCAGAGGAGTCGAGACAAGATTATTACCATAGTGAAAGAGAGAAGTTTCCCTGCTCTGGGAGAGGAATTGATCTACGAGGGAACTCCAAGAAGGCTTCAGTGCTAGCAATGCCTCATTTCTGAAGGGGTGGTCTTCCTGTAGCTTGATTAATCTTATTAAAATCTACTTTGATCTTGAAGCCTGATTTTTAAACACTTGCAAGAATGCTGAAAACCTTTGACATGAACTCAAAGAGATCAGGCATCACATTGCTTATTTATCAGAACTGTTTGCAGAGTTCAATGAAGTGAATTTGCAGTTGCAGGGAAATGAGGTCAATCTTATTAAGGTCAAATCTGTCATCTCTACATTTATTTCAAAGTTAACTATATTCAAGTGCAATATAGGCCGAGCTATATCAATTTCCGAACTTGTCTGAGCTGGAAGAGAAAGGTGGGATACAAGATGATGATCTGCAAGTTTTTGGTGACCATTTAGACATGCTGCATAAAGATATGTCTGAGCAATATCAGGATCTTTTTTGATGGAAATTCCAGATTAGGTGATAAATCCATTTTCAGATACTGAGGAAGATGAGGTGGTGGAGGAGCAACTAATAGAGCCGCAAAATGACATTGAGCTGAGGCCAAAGTTTAAGAAATCATACCAAGAGTTTTGGTTACAAAAGGAAATTTCTGATCGCTATTCTACACTATGGATAGTGGTTAAGAAGCTCCTTGTTGCATTTCCAACATTTCTCTCCAAGCAAAGAAATCTACTCCAGATTACTGAACGTGGTGATTTAAGACTCCTGTTAAGTGACTTAAAACCAGACACTGGGAAACTGGTATCACTTCATCAAGTCCATCCCTCACATTAAGAATTTACTGAACAGTGAAGTAGTTACTAAATTTTACTAAGTTACTAGTTACTAAGTTTCTTGATAAATGACTATCAGACTTTAAAAATCTGGTATCTCTAGATCATGTTCAACAATTTTGTTGAATTAACATTAACTAAATAGGTTTTTAAATTGGATTTTGAAAAAATGTTACAGTTAATGTTAATTGTTACAGTTTTGATTTTTTAGTGTTACTATCTTCCTTAGTGGGTTGTGCAATCCGCTATTCTGAATAATGCTATTTATAGGGGGTGAAGTGCACTGAGGATGAGTTTGTAGCACCAAGGGGGCAGTGGACTGAAAAAGTTTGGGAACCACTGGTTTAGAGGAATGTTGGCATGAGCAGTGCATAGAAATAATTTAAGAGGCAATGTGGCTATGCCCATTGTCTGCAAACCCTACTCTACAAAGCCATATTCATGGCCATGATGATAGTGCTATACTTTTAGTTAGCATATAGCTAAAAAAGGAGGGGGAAATCCATGGTGAAAATATTCTGATAAAGTGGGAAAAGTTCTGGAGGTAATTACAATCATTAGATACATCAAGAAAGAGATGGTCAGCTTAAGTGCTACTTGCTTTTATGTCTGCTTTTTTAAAAAATGAAGATGTTCAAATTAGTTCTTGAAAGTTGTTTGAATTTGTAACAAAGAAGGAAATAGCTAATATAAACATCAGCATGTTAAGGGTGAGTAAGAACTTATACTTTCCTTCCAAGGGACAAACATAAAGAATAAAAAAATATACCATAAATGGTTAAACCCCAAAAAGATTTTAATCAAGTGGAATAATGTTGGGAAAAGGTGTGGAAAATTTTCGAACAAATGAGTGTGATTCAGAATAAATGGGAAAATGCAAGAGATAATAGTGTATGGAAAACAAACATTTATACAAAAAGGAATAGGATAGAACATTGAGAAAATATATAAAATCGAAATACAAATCAACATTTCTTAGCCAATAGAACCCATAATATGGCCACAGAACCCTAGTAACAGGCTGTTACCAGAATGGACAGGTAGAACCAACTGGAAGGTGGTTCCTCAGATAACCAGACCTAAGCCAGGAAGAGCTGGGTGACAATACCTTGAGTTGCACCTTGAAGCATACTGGCAATCAATGCAATGAAGAAATGTTACATGTGCCAAATAACCAACACTATATACAACTTGTGCAGCTGCATTATGTATCAGCTGAAGTTTATGCTCCTCATGGGCAGCCCCATGTAAAGTGTGTTGCAGTAGTTCAAGCAGGAAGTTACAAGGGCATGAGTAATGAGTGGAGCCTTCTGCTTCAAGAATGGGTGCAACTAACACACACCCTGAAGGTGTGCAAAGGCCCTCTTAGCCATGGCTACTATCTGTTCTTTTTTCTATTTTATTGATCTTGGTGTGAAATACCCTTGGTTACTGCATATAATGCTGATGGTTATATGCCATTTCCATACATGATTAAATCATTTATGAAATAAGCATAAGCCATGCTGTTATATTAGCTAATATAATACTGAGTGTTATATTAGCATTATGTGTACATATATATTTATATATAAATATATATTTATGTGAGGTGGAGTAAGAAATATGTGAGTACAGTAAAACCTTGGAGTAACTTGGTCTGCAAATGTTTTGCAAGAAGAGCAAACATTTTAAATACATTTTAACTTGATAAACGAGTGTAGTCTTCCATTACGAGTGTAGCAGAGCCCAGCTGAGGGCATCCAACAGCCAATCAGCAGTTCGCAGAGGGAAGCCCCAAAGCTCAGCTGAGCACCAACAGCCAAATCGGCTTGCTTTAAGTGTTTTCTTCCCAAGCCAGGAGATTGCTGGTGGTAGAATTGTAAAGATCTGAGCCAGTTGCTAGAGATAATCGGGTGGGGGAATGCAGATTTTAAAGATAATTTTAATTATCTTTAGGTTTTTGCTTCCTGGCTCAATCTGTTCAATTTTGGATTATTGGCAACATTTGCTTCAAAATGAATAGGTCGGCAGTAGTCGCTGCTCCTTTATCTATTTTAATGAGACCTTTGCAACATTGTAGCTTTGGAGGAGTTCCCTTTCTCTGCCAGCTTAGAGTGAAGAAAAAAAAAAGTGTTTCTTTATTCTCCAGACTTGCTTTCTAGTGGGGTTGGGATTTTCTTTTTTTAGGGGCCATGTTATTTTGTTTCTAAAGTTTCAAATCAGCTGTTGGGTACAGGGAGAAGCCCCCAGAGCCCCAGTTGACTGAAATGTGGGATGGAGGGGAAGGAGATTAATTATTAAAAATTTGGACTTTTGAGGCCTGAAATTAGGTGGATTTTAAATGAGACTTAGAAAGATTTGGACTATGGACTGAGTAATAAGTCGGATGATAAAGATTGGACTTAATTAAGAAGAAAAATATTTGGCTAAAATGGAGTTAACAAAAGATGAGGAACAACAAGATTTAATTGGAGACAAGTTCTTAGTGCGCATGGAAAAAATACTTAAACTATTTGAGACCTTGCTATCAACAAACAAAGAGGGAAGCCCAAAAGAGATTTTTAAAAATGGAAAAAATATCAGGACAAAGCAGAAAGAAAACTCAAGAACAAGGATCAGAGAATAAGAAATAAGAAGACAGAGAAAAATATTAATTCTTCCAGAGACATTGGGAAAAAATGTATTATAGTAATGAGGGCCTTAAAGGTGGTAAATTGAATTTTGTAGTGAAAATGAAGAAGATCCGGAATAAAAAAGGAGTGACTAAGCAAAAAGAAGTGGAGAACGAAGTTGGGAGTAAAGATATTATGGGATTAATGATTAAAAGGAAAGCAAATTTGAATATAGAAATATTTACTAAAACAAAGGAAAATTGATCTATAGAGGTGTTTGAAGAAATAGCTGCCAGGAGAGGTATAGGTTAAAATGGAGGTACAAGAGCAGTAAAAGGTTGGTAGTGGTGGTGAAGGGAATTGTATTAAATGTTTGCTTTAAATGAAGTGATTGATATAGAAATAAATGACAAATAAAAGATAATATTTAAACTAAAAATTGCAAAAGATGAATATGAAATAACAAAGATTTTAGATTGATAGAATTGAAATAAGTGATTTATTTGAGATTATAAGATTTAAGATATTATTACATGGATTTATTATGGATTTGAAATGTGTATATTGAGATGATGTAATACCTATGCAAAATTAGAAATTAAACTAAGATGTATAAAATGGTAATTGGTGATTGAGAAAACTTTTAGTGATAAATTTGAAAAATGGAAATTTTAGATAACAATTAACCTTAATATTTAAATGTTGTGAATACAGAAAGGGTGTAAAAAGTGCAATTTGGAATGATTAGATTTCTAATTTGGAAGAGAGGCTGGATGTAAATTAAGATGAATGAGGATGCAAGAAGTAGAAGAGGAACAGGAGGTAGAAGAAGAGCAGAGAAAGGAGAGAAGAAAGGAAAGCAAGAGGGGTAAAATTGAGATTAAGTAGCTGAGATAGAAATTTAAGGAATGAAAAGTGGAAGGAACAGGAGGGTGGAGAGGATTAGATTATATACTTTGTTGTGCTTTTATTGTTCTTGTTCAGATATGTAATGTTTCATAGATTGATGATTCTGTAACAAAATGAATTATCTGTTGAATATGATCACTGTAGTGGCGCAGTGGTTAGAGTGCAGTAATGCATTCTACTTCTGTTAAGAGTCGGCTGCCAGTAAGTTCAGCAGTTCGAGTCCCAACAGCTCAAGGTCGACTCAGCCTTCCAGCCTTCCAGTCAAATGAGGACCCAGATTGTTGGGGGCAATATGCTGATTTCTGTAAAACCGCTTAGAGGGCTATAAAGCACTGTGAAGCGGTATATAAGTCGAGCTGCTATTGCTATTTTTTTCTTCTTTTCTTCTCTTGTATGTTTGTTTAATATTGAAAATAAAAAAAATATTTGCAAAAAAGTCACATTTATTGAAAGAATCACTATTGCAAACGCAGAGTAGGCAATGAGTATAGCTGTCCGCACTTTCCCGCGCAATCCCTTCCAAAGAACGGGGCTTCATTGAGCGCCAAAGGGCGGGGGTGCCGGCCTCTCTGCTTGAGCCCTCTACACTACCCTCCCTAC
>JANHFO010031844.1:0-11423 GCA_032468095.1 Pareas carinatus | reverse complement strand
GGTCCTGTAAATAACTGGGTCCTAAGCCATGGAGTGCTTTAAAGGTCATAACAAGCACCTTGAAACGCACTCGGAAATCCACTGGCAACCACTGCAACTCGCGCAGAAGGGGGCCACATGGGTCCTGCCGCTGGCTCCCATAACACTACGCGCGGCCGCATTTTGCACCAGTTGAAGCCTGGGGCAGAACCATTTGGTCTGTTCTGCCTCCCTGTGGCAGGGTGTAGCGATGGGGAAGTCCAACCGAAGAAGGTAATGGTTCGACCATGACAGGGACTCCACAACTATATCCCCTACGTTTCAGTCATCCAACCACTGTCCAGAGGTAAAAACCAAGTTCAGCATGTGTCCCCCCCAAGTGTGTGGGTTCCTGAGTTAGTTGGATCAGGTCCATGGCTGTCATGGTGGCCATGAACTCCCGAACCACTCCCATAACTATAGGTATAGGAGTTTCAACTGCCACCTCGGCGATGACATCAAGTAGCTCGAGCAGGGCTGCTTTCACATGGCAGGGAGCCAGGTACGTGATCAGCACACCCCTCTGCCTCCCAGGGCCTCACTTCACCAGGAGGGACTCACAGCCAGTCACCTGAGGAACAGTGGTCTCCCTCGGCAAGAACTCCTCCCTAATTAAAATCGCAACACCCCCGCCCCTCTCCAGGGCCTGTGGTTGATGGAAGACACAGAAATCTGGTGGGCACATCTCAACAAGAGGGACCCCTCCCTCCTGGCCCAACTAGGTCTCCGTAATTCCCGCCAGGTCCGCTCCCCCTCCTGCACCAACTCACAGATCAGGGGGCTTTGTTAATCACGGACCTAGCATTACATAACATCAACCATAAGCCCTGGGCCTGGAAGCCTGTTCTACCCAGATCACAGGATGAGCAATGGGTTTTGGTGCGTGCCACCGCTATTGTATGTCGGGGACGTGCACCCTTTACCAAATTTGGGCCCCTGCTCCTGCCTTATCTGCCCCTTCCACACATGACAGAGATATTATTCACTACATCCCCCTGGTCCCCCCCCCCAAAGTCTCCCCGCCATGCCTTGGCCTAAAAGATGGCCTCTCACACCCTTCTGCTTCAATAAGATACCCCCCACTTGCAACCCTTAAGACTTTGTTTAAAAAATCCCTTAAAAACCTCCTTAATTTCCAATTTTTATTGGTCCTGACTGCGTGCCACCTCTCGGGATTCAAGACCTGTCGTCGAGGTAGGCTCTAGATAGTGAAGCGGGCCAGGCCTGCGAGACAAAGGACTCCCGCAGTGCCATGAGGTAAGCGGAAGAATAGCTAAACATACTCTAAAAGCTATAGGGCTGAAAGGAGACAGGCCCAGCAGGGTTCAAATGGCCCCCAATCATTGGGCCAGTGGTCCAGGGGAAAATTCCAAAAAGTTAAGAGTCAAAAATAAGCCTGTAGAAAAGGAGACCGGTCAAAAGTCCAAGTCAAAAGTCCAGGAGTTCGGGAGAGAAATAAAGATGGGGGGGGTGTGAATCAAAATCAATTGGGGCAAAAAATCAAGGCGCCAGAGTTCCATGGTGGCTGGGCAGCAGTATAACAGGGTCCAAATCTAATCCCCCTGATCCACAGGGGGATCTTCCTATGAGGCAGGACTCCTCAGCCCAACCTGCCCATAGTCCCAGCTGGCCCAATAGTCCCAGCTCGAATAGATCCTGATGTTATTTCAATGATTGCTGGCTGTTCCACCATTTCCACCATTTTGTCCTTCAACCTGGCACAGCCTGCCATCCACGTTGGCACAGATTGGGCCTGCCAGTGCTACCTTCGGCCCAAGAACAGGCCCCAGGCAGCACCCCAGCACCAGCCAGGTAATAACTGAACCGGCCCTGGGTAGAAGCCAGCAAATTAATCTGGCAGCTCTCTCACCATCGCCTCCTCTCCAATCAGACTCACCCTCAACTGGGCCAACGTGGATCCCCCACACCCTGGTAAGATGATAGTTCCATGGGGTGTTCAAAATCCAGCAACCATCGCTCTGTTGTGTAATTGCTCCAATGCTCCCGGCGTCGCCGGCATCTTGCGGCCGGCGGTGAATTCCATGCCGCACCACTGCCTAGATGGAAAATAGGCTTCAGGCGGTATTCAAGCGGCTGTTTCCCCCACACACCCTGCTGTTCTGGGGGACAGAAAGCCCCTCCATGGGTGGGGGAGATCGTTCCATTTGCTCTGATGCTGCCTGTTCACCGTTGGGGCTCGGCTCCATGCCCGCTGCTGTATAATTGGAAAAGCAGACTCCGAGCGGCATTTCATGTGGTGTTTCAAACGGCTGGTTTTCCCTTGCCCTGATGTTCCGGAGGGCAAAAAGCCCCTCCTAGGGTGGGAGAGATCTTTCCCTGGCCAGTGCCAGGTCTAAAGTGGGGTAAATGAGACCCCTGGCATCTCCAAACCTGCTGGACACCAAAACTTTGGCAGCCCTCCTCTAACCAGCTTCCTCAATCCCGGTAGCCATCTCAGATCTCAATCCCGGCAGCCATCTCATCTTTTGAAAATATACACATGTTTTCTCAGCAAAAAAATGAATCCATCCTACAGAAATTCTTCTGATGACATAAAAATGTGCCTCCATATCAGATAAATATAGAAGAGATATTTTATAATGTTAAAGAAAACAATGTGTAATAACAAGGACTTCATCTACATTACCAAAGGAAATTCTCATTGATTAAAGTATATACAGACTATAGATTTGTTGCACTAAAACATAAGTGTTCCTGTGATTCATTACAGGCAGTAAATGCTTATGTAAGGCTTTCAAGGGTTTAGCTTCCTTAATAAAACTCCTTTCCTCTACCCTCCCCAACATGGCAGTGACTAACTTAAAAATATGTGGACTTCAATTCTCAGAATTCCACAATCAGGAAACAGTTATAGGCTTGGCTACTTTCCTGCAACCCTTATTTGTGTTAGCTAAGATGTTTTAAAGACTAGTAAGCACATCTTAGAGGGATGATATCCTTTAGATATAAATCCACTTAATTTTCAACTAAATTACCACAATTAAAGTTGTTTTTTATGCCTGCTAGGACCCTTTGTGCTTTTTTAAAATAAAAATTAAACAGAAAATGAATGATATTGCAAACTTTGCAATAAATTAAATGCCAAGGAAAGTCTTAAAAGAGTGAGGGAAAATAGGACCTTATCCAAATGTTGTACTTGGCCATAATGGTCTAAAGCAAAACTGCATATTCAAAAGCTTCTAATCTTTAAGTCAGATTATAGACCAAATTTCTTGGCTAGACTTGAAAAAGTGTTTCAATAATAAAACTGACATTCATCCTCCTCCCCTGCCCATATTTCTCTTTCCTTCTCCCCATTTTATCTAAACAAAATCTTTGGTCTTGCCCTGAAATTGAACTATGTAATCATGCACAAAACAGCTCTATGTTGCTGACTTGGACTGCTATCTGCATAAGAAGCTTAAACATTCATGCTGTAAATTTCATGAGGAAATTGTGTTTGACATTTATCAACAACAAATGACTAAGTGATACCAATTAACCAAAATGTTTATCAACTACAGAAAATGAAATAAGACTGCTATCACTCTTATCTCAGAAGAAGTTACATCAAATTCTTCTTTCTGAAACATATTACAAGCCCATTACAGCATATTGCCATAATTTAAGTTTTCCCACCTCTGCATATTGATACAAATGGTGAACAACAATGATCTTGCACGAATGTTTTGACAATGGAACCAATTGCTCAGAGATATAGTGACTGACTGCTTTTGATATATTCGAACTGAAGCAAAACAGCCATCTACCTAGAATGTTTTTCTCCAAAGGGGTAAATATTAGACTGTGAAGCCTTGCATGAGGCATACAGGGGCCCACACAGTGGGCCAGATGAGAACCCCCCCAACTGTATTAACAATTCCTAGTCTCTGCATCTTGGAATTTTTCACCTTTTGCAATTTTATAATGTTTTGTAGTTTTTAAAACATTTTTAATTTTAAATTCAGTTTTTAATATTTTTTATATTGATTAAATTGTACACTTCCCAAGTGCACCTTTATGCATCTTCTTAATTGGTTATTTCCCTCATAGAGGGGCACTGGGAAGTGTACAATTTAATCAATACACACACACACACACACACACACACATATGAGGTGTGTTCAAAATGAAGCACGGGGGGTGTCCT
Organism: Pareas carinatus; assembly: GCA_032468095.1. Taxonomy (NCBI): domain Eukaryota; kingdom Metazoa; phylum Chordata; class Lepidosauria; order Squamata; family Pareidae; genus Pareas; species Pareas carinatus. Next base: position 7,255 of record JANHFO010031844.1, on the reverse strand, counting down.
TTGGTGGAGATGTGTAGCGGACACTCATGTTCATGCATGAATTTTTCCCCAGTCACAGAAAATGTCAGTTGCTGGCAGTCGGCCTATGAGTGAGCAAATGTAGTGAGAACCAGTCAGATTTGGTAGCTTCATCATGACAATGCACCCGTCCATTCTTCACATCTGATTCAGACTTTCATGGTCAAACACAGCATTCCTGTGATTCATCAGGTTCCCTGACATGGCTCAGTGTGATTTTTGACTATTCCCCAAGTTGAAATGTCGCTGAAAGAGACCCAATTTGAATCAAGAAAAGACCTGAGATATGCGATAGCCTAGCTGAACACCATTCCAAAAGATGTATTCCATAAATGTTTCCAACAATGGCAGGACTGCTGGGAGAAGTGTGAGCATTAACAAGGGAACTACTGTGTAGGATATTAAGATAAATGTATTTTCTAAGAATAAATGTATTTTTAATGAATTTTATTATTTTTTTTTAAAAAAACAAAAACAAACTAAAACAAAGTGGTCAATATTTCGATGAACATCAACCATCTGGATATACATTTTTACATATCTTCAACAATACCTATTCATATTACTATTACAATTTCAAAACTACTCCTTCCATTTCCTATCTAACCATCCATAAAAAATATTCTATATTTTGAAGTATATTGATTCTTCTTTGTTTGAATAAATGTATTTTTGCCAACCAAAAATACATTTTGATAGTTTTTGAACACACCTTGTATACATACACATTCCTCCATCCATATATACGTATAGGCACACTTTTAAATTCTGATTTCCGCAATGAGCAGTGGGGTAGATTTGATGGCCTAAATGGCAGTTTCTAATTCTATGATTGCAAGATAGCTTTCTTTAAGATCAATATCACACAATACAAAAGGTAAAGTAAGGTAAAGTTGTTTTCTGTCCAGTCATGTCCAACCCATCTCTGCTTTTTCATTGCGAGAGACAGTGTTCTCTGAAGGCATTTCTGTGGTCATGTGGCCAGCATGACTATTTGCTGAGGTGCATGGAATGCTGTTACCTTCCCACCAAAGTGGTACCTATTTATCTATTCACGTTGTCATGCTTTCAAACTGCTAGGTGGGTAGGAGCTGGGGCATTTAATGGGAGCTCACCTCATTGTGCGGTGCTTGGGTTTTGAAGCCAGACTATCAGTTTTCTAACTGACAAGCGGCAGCATCTTTAACTGCTGAGATATGGTACCCTACGCAATACACAATATATAAATATCCCCAAAAAAATCTCAAATCAATTTATAATCATTAAATTCCCTGGGCTTAAATGTATGGACTGTTTTCCCCTGATCTAAACATCATAATAGATTCTAAGACTCACAGAATTCATAATGGCATGGTTCCTGTACCTTAGATCATTAAGAAGCAAAATATTAAAAGGTCATAAATTCGTCTAAAGTCAGTCTCCAAATTTCACACACAGTTGATCTTGCCACTTCAAGTAAGATATTTACCCATTGCTGTAAAATAAAACTGTTTTCTAGAAATACAAAGGGATTTTAAGCTCATTTTTCTCTACTTATACAGAATATCATAAGCTTGTATGTTCTCTATAGCTCTCACAGCTGTGCTCTGAAGCATGGTTGAATTTTTTAGGTGCCTTTATAATAGCATCAGTACCCAAAATAAAATAAGTGTGAAGAAGAAATAGAAAAAATACAGATATATTCAGTTCACATAATCAGGGTTGCAATGTATGTGTTGATTGATTCCTAGTTACAGAATGAAGGGAAGATCTTTAGACTTATTGCTGAAATGTTCGACTTCTGTTAACAATATAACACATACATTTCCATGAAATATTTTACTTAATGTTTTGTGATAAATACTTCAATTTCATAATTATTGCTCTAATTTTGGCCTTTCACTTTGAGACTTTAATACTAGGCATGCTTACAGAAATAAGATGCATGAATATGATGTTTCTGCATTGGACTATGCTATTGAAATATTAAGATTAAGCAGAGAAATAATAATAACACCTAGTTAGCTACTGCAAGAAGATCACATAGACTGACTACAAGCAACAGCATAACAAAATAGGAACAATGGTGCATTGAAAGATCTGCAAGAAATATAATTTGCTTGTAAGCAAGAACTGATGAGACCATAAAATAGAGAAAGTAATAGAAAATGAAGAAGCTAAAGTCCTTTGGGACATTAGAATTCAAATATACAGACACCTGGTACCTGTATATTTGATTTAACAATTGTCAGTAAGAGTGACAAAAAAGTCTGGATAGTGGACATGGCTGTACCTAGTGATAGTAGAATAAAATAAAAGGAACTTGAGAATAAAATACAAAGACTTGCAAATAGAACTGTGGCAAAGGAAAGCAAATGTAGTACCAATAGGAACAGGTTCCATGAGTGCAATTCCAAAACAAATTTGAACACTATTGGCATCAACAAATTTACCATCAGTGGATTGCAAAAGGGAGTTTTATTAGGAACCATTTACATCCCACGATGATACCTCAAACACCCTAGAATATCAGCATTTGCTTATCTCAGTTCCTTGGGAAGGACTTAATAGGTGGATAAAAATGCCAAATCCTGTCTGAACACCTGGCTGACCATGTAATGAACCTGTATATGTATTTGTCTGTATTAAATATTCTGAACTGTTACATAACATTCTTTTACCTATATAGAACATGTAAGATATTGATGTCATGAAAGTACAAGCTGAGATAAATGTGTTTTTAAAATATAAATGATACCCCAAAACTCATGTCCCATATGTCAATCAAAGTATGTTTTATTAATATTTTTCACAGAAAATATTATTTATTTATTTATTTATTTAGATTTATATACTGCCCTTCTCCCGAAGGACTCAGGGCGGTGTACAGAAAACATAAAAATTATTTATTCTGTATATAATCGATCCATCTTCCCCATTCTCGTATAAATCTTTCTCGAGAAGCAGCCGCGTCTTCTGAGGTCAGGCTGTTCCACGGGTGGATGGTCCCCCCTGTTAGGAAGTTTCTCCCCCGGGGAGAAGGGCGGTATAAAAATTGTGACAAATAAATACGTAAATAAAATTCCAGGCTGCTTCTCGTCCTGCCTTCGGGGGCTTCGGGGGACGGGTGGAGCCCCCCTCTCCTTTGGGGCAGCCCCTCGAATACCACCAGAAGACTCCTGCCGTGACCCCTTCCCGCCCTCCTCCTTAAAGTGGACAAACCCCGGGGAGGTCGGCTTTCCTGCACCTCATCCACTCACTCGTTCATTTTCTGCTATTGTGCCCGAAATGTAATCTAAATTAAGAGTAATCTGAGTTTAACAGGTGCGCCTGTGCGTTGTAGGAGCATGGCCGATGCATCTGTCTGAAAATGCTCATGGACAAATACTCGACAGGTGGTCCTCAACGCACAGGCCAAATGTAGTTGCTAAGTGAAACATTTGTTCAGTGGATCTTGTACCATTTTGCAGCATTTCTTGTCACCATTGTTAAGTACATCACAGCAGTTGTTAAGTTAGTAGCACGGTTGTTAAGTGAATCTGGTTTCCCCCATTGACTTTGCATATCAGAAGGTCGTAAAAGGGGATCACGTGACCCCGGGACTCTGGAACCGTCATAAATATGAGTCAGTTGCCATGAATTTGGATCATGTGACCTGGATCAGCCGTAAGCTTGAAAAACGGTCATAAGTCTCTTTTTCAGTGCTGTTGTAACTTTGAACAGTCGCTAGACGAGCTGCTGTAAGTCGAGGACTGCCTGCACATGCAGCTGAGTCACACAGGTATAAATAAAATAATCTATCAAATGAAAATCTCATCCGGCAGTGTTTTGTCTGCTGTTAGGAAACGATTTAAACAAATTCCACTAAGTGGCAGTGTGGCTTCGTTTACTGAGGTTCCAGTGCAAAATGACCTTTTAATTTAAAGTCCTTTTCTCTGATTTAAAACAATTGTACCTTGCATTTAATTCGCGTGGCATTATATCATTGTTTCCCATCAGTTATTTACTTCCTCCTGCTTTTAAAATAATTATGGCTTGCAAGTCTTCATAATAAATCTTAGATAGGGCTAATACCCTCCATTGAGTAGTTTTTAAAAAACGTAAATCTGAAAAAAATCCTGATTGCTATCCTGGCCTTTGTATCACCCCCCTCCGCTGTGTGCGTCTGTGTGCATGTGTGTGTGTGTAACTGTACAGCTTATTCCAGGTTGAATTGATGACAATCTTGGTCAAGACACAATTTCAGTAAATTCCTCTCTTTCTGGAATGAAAGATGGGCAGGCAAAGGCAGGCAGGTATATTACTATTATTATTAGAAGTGATTTTTCTCAGCAACGCAAATGCTTGACAAGCCCTGGGACCTGCGTCCCTGAATGCAAGGTGTGTGTGTGTGTGTGTGTATGTGTGGGGGGGAGGCGGCTTAGAGGACATACAGATGCCCAATCTCTCCTCTTCCTCTCCCCCCCCTCCTCTGCACAAATCCATCTCCCTTTGAGCACTGATGATGTTAACTAGTTTGGTAATTAAACGTCTATAGGAAAACAACAAAACTCTGAGAACACACGGCCCACGTGCTCCCCCCCCCGCTTGCACCACCTAGCCAGGAACAGCAACGCCAGCCGGGCCCAGGGCGCGACGGGCACCTTCCTGGCTGCCCGCCCAGGAAGTCAGAGGCCCGGGGCTGCCTTCAAGTCTATGGCTGGGCGGCCCCGCGGATGGAGGCGCCGCTGGGGCGCTCATGGAACCGACTGGCAGAGAGGGGAGGGACCCCGGAGGTCTTCTAGCCCGACCCCTTCGGCTCAGGCAGGAGACCCCACCCCAGTTCCAGGCAAATGGCTGTCCGATCTCTCCTTGGAAGCCTCCAGCCGCGGAGATCCCCCCCAGCTGTAAGAGAAGGACAGAACTGGGAGGGACCCCGGAGGTCCCCTAGTCCGGGTAAAGAAATGCTGAGGACGAGGATTGGGCCCTCAAGGGGCTACACCGAGGCTTCCCCCCGCAGCTACAACCCCATATGGCAGTTGCTGGGAAACACACCCCCCAACATGGATTCAGTGGGCCAGGAGGCCCCATAAGGCTGGGCCAGGGGATGATGGGCTGAGGGCCTGATCCAGCCTCTTGGCTCTTCCAGAAGCCGGCTGATCAAAGGGAATGGTTCTTCCTTCCAGGAAAACGTTGCCCTTTATTTATTCAGCCTCAAATCACAGATTTATTTGCAAATCTGACTTTGTCGTCTTTGGAGGGACACCACAGTTTTGGTCACCCCGCTATAAAAAAGGCGCCGAGACGCCGGAAAGAGGGCAGAGAAGAGCCACTGAGAAGATGGGGGGCACGGGGGGGCTGAAACATACGAAGGACGGCTGCAAGAACCGGGCACGGTTGGCCTGGTCAAGGGAAGGACCCGGGCTGTGTGTATGTGTGTGTGTGGACAGGATCGCAGTCTCTTCCAATATCTGAGGGGGGGATGTCTACCTATTCTCCAAAGCCCCCCAAAGCCAGAGAAGGAACAACAGGCGGAAACTGACCGAGGAGAGACTAAGCCCAGAAATAAGGAGATATTTCCAGACAGGGAGGACCATCAACAGCTTTTGCCTCCCGAAGTTGTGGGGGCTTCATCCCCGGAGGGGTTTAAGAAGAGACTGGGCGGCCCCTTGTCAGAAATGGCATAAGGTGTTCCTGCTTGAGCAGGGGGTTGGACTAGATGACCTACAAGGTCTGACCTACAACTCTGTCATCATTATTATTAAAACTAAGAGAAGGCCCGGGTGGGATGTTTGAAGGATGTGGCAGCACAAACGCCACAAAGTCCAGGTGATGGGATGGCATTTACAGTTGTCTCTGGGTGTCTTCCACCCCCCCCTGCTTTCAACTTGGCAGGAGGAGGAGGAGGAGGTGTGTGTGTGTGTCTGTGTTTGTGTGAGTGTGCGTGTGTGTGTGTGTGGGGTGGCACTGGTCGCTTTGAGGGCCATTTCCTCCTGCCTCCTTCGGACTTGGCGACGCTCCCCCGGCACCAGGCTCAGCTGCGCCAGCTGTCTTCGCACGCCGGGCCCCGGGCGTCTCATTAAAAGTCTGCAGAAGTTTCTTTGGCGTCTAACGAGATGAACTGTCCAGGGCTTCATTATTCCTGGCGACGCTGCCCAGCTCTCAGGCGGCCGAAGGGGCCTCTCCGGCCCAGCAGGCCCCCCAGGAGAGACGGGCGATTAACGTCTTGCAGGAAACCAGCCACCCCACCGCGTCTCCTGAGGGGGGGTGTTGGTGGTCCCACTTCGGGCAAGGGAGGGGGGGTGAGGAGGAGAACTTGCCAGCCTCAAGGGGGTCCCTCTGCCACCACGGCTGGTCCCCAAAGGTGGCCGCGCAGAAGACCAGAAGGAGAACATGGAAAATGGCCTTGTTTTCGCCATCCGTCCAAATGAGAGGAACAACAACTAAATTAAGCGATGGGCTCTCTTAAGGGAGGCGGGGGGCTGTGTCCTGCTCCCCACCTGGGCTCTTGGCAGCCCCTTGAAGGCCCCGGAGAGGCTCTCTGGCCACGTCCACACCCCACCCGGGACACGGCGGCCCTCCCGGCTCCTCCCAGGAGGATGGCGGCTCCATCTGGGCAGCGGGAGATGCCGGCCGGGCATGCCGCTGGAGGGAGCCGTTCCCGCGAAGGAAGCCGGTTCGGTTTTCCATTTCTGTTTGCTGCCGAGATGAAAGCCGGGATTTTGCCAAGGCCCCCAGTTGTTAGAGGGATCTCCTCCGCCTCTCCAAAGCTGTCAGTCAGAGGAGGATGGGCAATAGGTTACGCTGCAGATTTAGATAGGGAGATGGAGAGAATAGAAGCCATTCGGACAGGCGTGTGTGTGTCTATGAGAACAGCGCACAGCATTTGCGTGCCTCTCCACACCCTGTTGTCTGCAGGGGTCCGTCCATCTCCTCCCCCCCTTCGCACATTGGCTGCCATACCCAAAACTCTTGGGGGGCACTTATAAAATTGACATAATTTCCATCTGTCAACTGCAAAGTTCCCCCTGCCGGATCCGCACTTAAGGCTGGATGACATCCCAGGTTTTGGGAGAAAAGCTTGGGGGGGGGGCGGAAATGAAGGCCAGCACAACTTAGAGAACAGACAGCTGTGATTTATTTAAATAACACCAACAGCAATAAAAACAACAACCCAGAAAAAGAAATGGATCAAGAATTACAAAAAAATCTAAATCTAAATCTAAATCTAAATCTAAATCTAAATCTAAATCTAAATCTAAATCTAAATCTAAATCTA
>JANHFO010031818.1:0-11424 GCA_032468095.1 Pareas carinatus | reverse complement strand
TGCTTCAGCTGGCCATGCATTCTGCAAACCAACCTGTAGGGTTACTTAAAGGGATCACCACCCGTACAACCCTAACAACCTGCTCCTCTTTTCTTGTCACTGCTGTACAATTTGTTGCAATGGTTGCCACTGAACATCAGACCAAATTTCATGGCAGTTGTTAATATCATGACAGCTGCCAAAAAAGCCCTATATCAGTGCAGGATCAAACACTGATCATTGCTCTAGTCCTATCTTAATATTAATTTATTTATAATATTTGAAGTTATAACTGAATATAATATTTCATATAATGTTAAATTTGTATCTGAATGTATAATACTTATTTAAGCTTTGCAACACACATACATCTACAATATACAGCACTGAATGTTGCTGCTATTCTGATGTTGCTGTTTATTTCATTCCAGATAATATACTTTCCAGGTAAATCCTTCAGGAGGCACTGATGAAGAAAGGCCCCAGAGAAGCAATATGCTAAATTCTCTTCTGATTGAAAGCAAGCCATATATCATATACATGAGGTAAGCTATCACTTATGAAATTCAAAATAAAATGTACGTCTCAGGGCATAGAACCTGAATCTTCTAGATCTTGCTTTATTACAATCCCTTCTAGCTATTGCTTGGTGTAGGAAACTTCAGTTCAGCAATATCTGGGTGGACCCAGGTTTTTTATTATCTAGTTAAAGAAGAAGGAATGGTTAAGATGAAAAGAGACAGAGAAACGTACAACAATTTTGATAGAAATGAAAAATGATTTCAGGAGTGGGAGAAGAGAATGAAAGCAGTTGCCTCTAGCAGAGGATACGGGATTAAAAATAAAAGTGGTGAAATAATTTGGAATGAAACTACTGAGGGAATGCTGGAAGAAGCATATCTAAGATTAATATGGGAATGGTTTAAAAAAGCTAAAGGTTTCCCTCGTGCTAGTTGTAGCTGATTTTAGGGGAAACGTTCACCTATGTTTCAAAGTCAAAGAGCCAACGCTGTCCGAAGATGTCCCCATGATCATGTGACTGGCATGACTAGACACCAAAGGTGCACCGAGCACTGTTATCTTCCCATCAAATCGGTCCCTGTTTTTCTACTTGCATTTTTACATGCTTTCGCACTGCTTGGTTGGCAGAAGCTGGGGCAAGTAACGGAAGCTCACTCCATTACGCGGCACTAGATATTCAAACTGCCAAACTGCCAACCTTCCAATCGACAAACTCAGCCACCATGCCCCCTATAATGGGAATTATAGTACTATGTTAAAAAGTAAAATAGAAATAAATCCTATAAATATTAGTGTACAGGAAAAATCATGAAAAGGAAGTAAATGCTAGGTCAAATGTTTGATAGTAAATGACAAGAAGTGCAATTGGAGAAATTCTAAAATATATGAGTGGCTTATTTATGAAGTGAATGCATAACTCATTTGCCATAAGTGAAGACTGCATACTGTGTGATGATTAGAAGAATATCCTTTTTCTTTCCCCATGTAAAAGTTTTGGTTGAAAGGATACAAGAGATGACAGGATAAAAGTTGGGAAGTGAAGTGTGGTTTATGTTGCACAATGAATGAAGGCAAATATACGTATCCTAGGATAATGTTGCAGGATCCAATTCACTGGCGAGAGAGAAGTTCCCTGAGGATGGACTCCAGCACAAGCCCAAAACCTGGAAGTCTAAATCTCTGGTCCTGGTGACCGACCCAGATTGGATTATGCTGCAGAAGTTGTTGTTAGGGATATACAGAGATTTGCTCTTCAGCAGATCATTGAGTACTGTATAAATGTGTGGAAATAAGTTTATTCTGCATTTGTTGATTTAGAGAAAGTAGATGATGAAGTGGATGATCATTTTTGTGACAAGGCAAAGCTATCATTTCATAGTGTATGGGAGAAGGATGTTTTAGCTTTACTATTTCTTCCTCTTTTTCTGTATTCTGCCTAAATAATTCTTATACCGAAAGGGATGAGTTTAGGATTTAATACAAATCATTGTAGGCAATCTGCAACCGTTGATATGTTAGTGAACTGCAACTAACAGCATCCTTAGGAACCAGGGCAGCAAACAGAAAGCTGCTTAGAGATACTATTCAGTAATATATCAAGGGCCTTCATTCTTAGCTCTGATGTGGAGCGTCAAATCTGCTAGAGTTTAACATATTATAATGGGAGACAAGTGGAAAAGTCAAGCAAAAGTCCAATCCAGAACTTTAATACAAAACTTAAGAAGAAGAAAGAAATTGATCCACAAAAGTGAAAGCTATAATAGGCCAATATTATAATTATTAATTAGTTTCTTCAGGGCTAGACAAATATTTCTTTACCTTTTTAGTTGTAGTTATTAGAATTTCAGCTCCTGCTTAGGTTTGAACCTCAACATAAAAAGACGAGAATGAAAGATGCATAGTGCCAAGAATACCAGGAACTGAACTCGATTAAAAATAAAGCTTTCCAAAGCCCATTTTTTTTAAAAAAAACATCCTGTATTAAACTGCCAGTTAAAGACTAGCTAGAATATTTGTAATCAATTACAAGGTATAGGAGCACTCAGCTTAACTGAAAATGGTATGATGTTTATGAATGATTTTCAAGTGCATGTTGTTGTGTTAAAGAAGAAACTATGAAGGTACTTATTTAGCATTTTTGACATTTTGAAATAGTAATGAGAGTTGGTATCATTTTCTTTTTATTTTTAAAGGGTAACGCATTTAAATAGATTGAAAATGGCATTTGTGTGTCATGTGTGCTGTGCTTAAAGGTTTATTTATCTGTTGATGGTTCACTTTGCTTTCAGTGTGTTATGAACCATCAGAAAAGTATCCTTCATGTTGTGCCTCGGATCCCTTCATGAGCTCAATTGCTGACTGAGGACTGAGATGATGAGTCATTGGAAGAGGGACCCTCCTCCCTTACTATACCAGGCTTGGCCCAGCCACCCTCCTCCACAGCTGTCTTACCAGTTCCTCTAGCAGAGGAGGAGACGGAGTTTGACGGCCTGACAGCTGTGAGAGATCAACAAGGAATAGATGCTGGCACTGAGCCAGAGGCTGTAATGGACACACCTGAGGATGGTTTGCTAGATGCACAAATGAGGCGCAGGCTGTGTAGAGAGATGCAGAGGAAGAGATCAGGTCAACCTATTGGACATTGCCAGGGGCGTGGCAGGCAGCCTCCACCCTCAACGGCGGGATAAAATAGTTGGCTTTCAAACAGTTGCTCAGCTTCAGCAACTGTTTGATTATGGCTTCTGTTTCAATATTCCTGTGTTCCTGACTTCGGCTTGACTTCTGTTTCAGCATCCCTGTCTTCCTGACTTCGGCTTGACTTCTGTTTTGCATTCATGTATTCCTGACCTCGACTTGGCTTTCGTTTCTGCATTCCTGTTTTGATCTCGGTTTGGACTCTGTTTATTTCCGGCTTCTTGACCCTCGGACTTGGACATTGAGGACTCTAATTCTGCTGACCCCCATGACTCGAATTGTGGACATTGTTAATTGGATTCCTCTTAACCTACATTCTTCCTTGCCGTGAGTTGTCTCCCACATCTGTCTCTGGCTGGAGGCTTGGAGGCTAATTGGGACTACTGTTCTGAGGCCTGGGAAGGGAGTCTGTTAACCCTTTCCTGGCTCATTGCTCCATCTGGTCCCTCTGCCTAGAACACTTCAATAAAGGTCTTTCAAAATAATCAGAATAGCTCAATTAACATATTTGCTGGCATCATTTCTTTCCATTAACTAGAGGTATCAGAATAATGCCAAAGGAAAGAAAACACATTTCCCTTTATGCAAACTGAAAAAACTCTCTAACCCTTTATTTTCTTCTCTATAGCCAGTTGCAGCTCCAAGAAATTTAACATAAAAAGACTTGAGCAAACTCTTCACTTGCTATTTAACATTAAGAAAGGGAAAGTTATTTTTGTTCGATAATTTACCTGAAGCCACCTCTCCAGCTCAATTTATCACTAGAGATAGAAGAGGTTGGTCTATAGGCCAGCTGTGAATGCATTAAAAAAAGATATTAAGGATAAAGTTTTCTTCAAGCCAAGCTCAATTCCTGGTGGCTAGGTGGAAATACACATATTGTTTATTTGGAACAATAGAGAGTTTGTATTTATGCTTTGATACCCAATCTAATCAACAACTCTGGAATTTCCTTGAAGTCTGCTTTCCAAGTACTATCTAGATCACAGTAATGCTTTAACTATTATTTAATAATAATAGTAATAAAGACATTGAGTAAGGAATTGAGTTCCTTTAAAGTAAGAAATATATTGTGTAAGAAGAATTAAGTATCCGTTACGACAAAAAAATAAAACTAGTTAATTTATTTATTCAACTGATTTAACATATATCTTAATATTTAATAGTTAATAATGCTATAAATAAGGTGATTATGAAACATTAAAAACAACCCTCCCCAATGGTTTAAAGCAAATATTTCATTTAAAACCTTATTCAATCTATTGTTGAACACCCAGGATTGTACAATGATAGAATTCTATAGAAAATCTAAACAGAGACTTGAATTTCAGCTTAAAGCTTGCTTATAAGCTTCTTTGTCCTTAGTGTTGTTTCTGTTTTGGACAACAAATATTTCTGCTTTTTCTGGTGTTTCAAGTAAATCAACCAGACTTTACTTTTAGTTGCTTGAAGATATTTAAGTTGTTTAATGCTCACAATGAATTGAGAGTCTTGGTGATTTATTAGGAACTTAAAAGGTGTCTCCCAGCAATAAGACATTCCTGTTTCTCACATGGTTCCTATGGACATTTAGAAAGGTTTCATGCACTGAAATATGTTATACAGATTTCTTGAAATATCTGCATGTGAACTCTTCAGGATTTTAATAGCAACTAGACAACTCATGACCTATTAGGTTGTCATTTCAGAGACATTTTCTTACCTAAACCAGAGAAACGGATTGAGAAAAAAGCAGTGAAAACATGAATATCTTCAGACTTTCTCCTAGCTTGATCGTGACTGATTGCCCTTTGGCTACCAATCATGAGACTGGTCTACCAGGCCTCCATAAGGCTAGAGTAGACAGGTCTATCTGATCTCCAGCAGCCAAAGAATGGACTGGTGGGAATTTCAATCCCATAGGAAAGATGGTCCCAGATTTTGCACGTATTTCTTAAATTAGGTTACATTTGAGGTACCTTGGTTCAAAAATTATTGGTCTATGGTTCACTGTTTCACCCAGTTAAAGGTTACAGACACAAGAATGTTAGTAGTGTATAGATACTACAGTATATCATAATACAAAAAATATACCTTTTAATATTCTTTTTAAAAATTGAAACATTATTTTGAAAATTACGTGTTCCTATAGGAAATAAGTTTTCTTTCTGTAGGAAATAATCAGTTTACTTTTCCAATTGTCTCTCAGCTATAGTCTAATCACAGAGAGTCAGGTTCAGAATGAATGTTATGTACACTTATTGTTTATTACTATATCCAAGAAAATATATAGACACATATAAACAGTACAAATCACAGCAGTTTTATTAAGTGTGTGCTAATGAACAAAAAGTATCCTAAGGTGCTATGCTATACACAGACTAATATCCATGATTCCCTGTTGTAGATAGTCAAAGACAGAAGACATACACCTCCTATGTATCAGGATAGATCCTCCAGTTAAGCGCCCAGGTTGAAAGGAAATGGTATGAATCAAAACTTTATACTTTCTTGATTAAATTATATCTTCACTTTTCTGGACAGAGCTAATATGCAATTTGGGGATATACTTGGACCTGTGGTGCCCATGGATATTAGGGGAAGATTCACCTTGTGCACCAATTGCACCATTGAGTAGTGTTCTAAGAATTGTGTCTTTTTCCATAGCTATTACCCTATAGAACTGGACTTGAGCTTGACTTGAGGAACTTCAACATATCTATATATTATATGTACCCAGAACTGACCTAAAGGCCAACGTCTTCTACCTTTGGTCAGGAAAGTTCGGTGAGAGCTGTGGCCACCTGTGCACCAAAAGTGCAGAAACTAAACAATGGTTTCTTATATATGAGATCAACAAGCCAGGGAGTCTCCAAAAGTACAGTTTGGGGCCATTGTACAAGGTTATAAGTGAAGACAATGAAAAGGGACTACTGACAGTAGTGAGGTCATCTGAACTGCAAGGTTTCTCTCTTGTGAATATGGACTATAAACTATTAAATCAGTCACTTAAGAGTAACCAGATTTTCACACACACAGCCCCAGTCACTTGAGGATTGTCAATCGATTCTTTAAATTGTTTATATGACATCAGTCTGGTGTTACTCTTAGTGAGCATATGGATTTAAAACTGTTGACACAACTGTGAATGACTGGGCTTAATTTAAAAGTATAGTGGATAGAAAAGCTGTAATTAAAATGAAAATGTTTTTGTCAAACTCCTGACTAGCAAATTTGGTAAGTTTGGCCACTGTTACATACTATTACTGCAGAATTACTATTAAATATAACTTGATACTAGAGATTAACATGGTGACAACAAATATTTTTTTGGAAGCTGATTGTGTCTGCATATGTAGTGAATATAGGGGATGTCTTTGAAGGACAGAGGAAAAATCCATTTACAAGAATCCATTCATAAGTCCCTACCTTAGATTTTCAAGATTATGTTACTATAAAGGTTCTAATGAAAATAGCTTTAGTTTTACACAGTGTATGTTTCTAATTCTGGTCATCTTTATGAGGCTAATATCAACCTTGCAAGTCTCACTGTAATTCTCTTTTCCCCTCTTTTATCTTTAGATGAATCAAGTATGGAGGAGACATTTTATCAAACCACTTTCTTATCCTGGGTTCAAGTCTCACTTTTCTGATCATTGCCTTGGTAGCAGATCTTCTTTCATTACGTCAAGGTCATCCTCTATTCAGTCTGTCTATCTGTCTGTCTACCTGTCCATTCACCCATCATCATCATGTTCTTCTATCTTCTCACCTATCTCTCTATGCATGTTGACATTTTAACTTTGTAAATGTAAAGTTAATTCAACTTTGCATATATATTTTGCATGTGGATATGGGTACATATGCCACAAGTATACAAATCTATAGTTCGGATGATATCTTTTGCCAATTGTTGTTGAGTTTTTTTATCTGGATGGGATTTTTTAAGTCACTTTATAGTCAAGTTGGCAATATATGAGTAACATAAAGATTCAGTGCAGATATACCAACAATGTTATCAACTCGACATGAAAAATTCAATTTTCCTATTTTTACAATAAAGCAAAAATACATCATTTGAGGATAATTTCTAAGCAAAGGGAGATATTTATTAGATCTGTATCCTGCCTTTTCATCAGGGCTTTTTTTCTTCCATTTTCCCCTCAGACAATAAGATGGTTTGGGCTGGGAGAGATTGGTTGGTCCAGAGTCATCTAAGTGAGTCTGATCCAGTGCTGTGTGAGTGACACATTATCTTTTTAACAGTTTTTAAAAGTTTGTTTATGTTTGGTTTGAATTGAAGAACTTGGTCTCCATGCATTTTCCTCCGATCTAGTGGATAGGTAGGTTTTCCCAAGTCCTTTGGGACAGATGCAGAGTAAAGTAGTGTTTTCCTCCTTATCATATCGCATATTTCAATGATGCTCTCCTGAGCCTATCTATTTTTCCCTGAAATTTTCAGAATCATTTTTAAGAGACACAACTTCTGTTAATTGAATATAGATATTGTTGAATCAGAGATAGGGAGATGGTTACATTGGCCAATCATGTTCATTTAAGTCTCACAACTCATTTTTTTATTTTCCTTGTACTTTATGAGCTGCCAAGATGGTGAATACTTTATTATTGAAGAGGCACTTGTTCTATACATTTCAAGCAAAGCTTCATATCATGGTAAATAAACACTCTATATTACTGTTCTCATGCATTTATTTGCTCAGGATTATGAATATGCTGAATCAAATTTATTCATTTATGCCTATCCATTATTTTCTCTTTTACAATTACTTAACTTTACAATTAATCAGTGGAATGACTTGCCTCCAGGAGTTGTGGATGTTCCATTATTGGAGGTTTTTGAGAAGAGATTAGATAGCCATTTGTTCAGAATGGTATATAATTTCCTACTTAAGAAAGGGTTGGATTAGAAGACCCCCAAGGTTCCTTCCTTCTCTGGTATTCTAGGTTCTAATTTCTTTCTTGCTGCTTTTGCCTCGGATTTTGCATAGTTCAAATAATGCAGACTCTCACAGAGTCAACAGATTTCCTCTTCTTTCTTAACTATCCCCAAATGGAACGAGCTCCCTCCAGAGATCCGTATGATAGTCAATCTCCGGGCCTTCTGCCACGCCCTCAAGACCCATCTCTTCATCCAGGCTGGGCTAGCCTGATCCCCAGGGTTTTTTAGATGTGTCGGTTCCTTCAGTGGGGGGGATAGTCGTGGGGTTTTAGGGGGCTCATTGGGTTTTAAATGTTAACGTTTTTAAGGATTTCGCAGCCTTAGTTTTAATATTTTTACATTGTTTTTAATATTGTACTATATGGTTTTAAATGGCTGTACACCACCCTGGGTCCTTCGGGAGAAGAGCGGTATATAACTCTAATAATAAATAAATAAATAAAAATTAAAAAAAATGACTGAAATAGGTGCTTAGGTAAAATCACTGTATGGAATATGCTAGAAAAAGAAAACAAAAGCTAATTTTTAATGCTCATTGACCAATCTAAAGGACAGCTCACTATTAAATGAGGGGAACTGAATGGAAAAGACACTGTCTGAAGTATAAAGGGAAGATGTTCAATTGCAGTATTTTAAAGTGCTTTACCCATAATTTAATTATTTTTATTGTTTATGAACAGATGTAAGTTACCCAGAGAGGCAATTAAGTAAAGCAATTAAAAAAACTGACAAGATCAATAGCAGAGGTTCAAAACAGACAGAATATATACCACAAAGACACCAAGTCAAATCTCTGAATATTTGCATTCTGATAGCACGATAACTATGAAGACATATATAGCGAAGTATCCTACAGAACTGAGTGCTATAACCAACTGAAGTAGATGTTCTAATAAGCTTTTTTGAGCATCTTGTATTTCCATTGAAGAAGGACATTTGCATAACTGTGTCTGTTCATTGTCCATTTCACTGAAAGGACCAGTATCCTCTCTCCCCTGCAAGTCTATTGCTGAAAACAAGAGGAATGTCTACATATAGATATATGAATATATATCTTAAAATCAGTCCCTATTCCTTAACATTGTGCTAAACAGATACAATAGGAATCACTTACAAAATGTATGATCAGGTTGACTCAAGCTATTAATTAGTCAATTTGAATGTCCTATTATTGGTTTGTCCTCAAGTGGCTGGCTCAGAGAAGAATTGGAAACCGGAGCTGATTTAATCTTTTGATGTAAACTGAGAACTGATTTTCCCTATCTCCAATTGTTTGGTATTTACCTAATTCATTAATGGGACATTATTGAAAAATGAGCAAATGCTTTTCTAGCTATAACCCATATTCCTGGATAGTTCAGGGTGAGGATGATTAATTGCTATTAAACATATGAAACATGATGGCATGCTCACTTCTTAAAAAACAAAGATTATTTGTTTTTTTATATTTGAATGCCTCTTGGAAATGGACCAAGCTAAAAAAAAAAATGATATTATTAATAAATTAAAAAAAACAGAGAAAAGAAACTGCTTTGTCCAAATAGTAAAAATATATTTCATTGGCTTTGTCAAACATTTTCTGTTTCTATGCAACTAAATAATTCTATGCTAAAAAAACACTGGCAAATAAGCACTTCTAAAAAGACAGATAGAGTAAGGCACTGTAATTAAAATTGCAAGTTGAGGACCCTAAATATATTGATAGTCCAAAATTCAAGGTTTAAATATAATTTGTCCAAGATCATTTTCTAAGGCAGAAGTATAAATTAGGGAATTTCCATATAATAACTCTGTGCTTAGCTGCATTTCCCAGTTGTCCTGTTGCCAGAACAGCATTTTCATTCTGTATTTACTCACTGCCATTACAAATGTTGACTCTGGGTGCATTTTTATGCTCTGGTTTTAATGTAGTTTTATTCTCCCTGAAATAGCATCAAAGATACAACAGTAGCATGATCAATAGAAGGCTATTGGTTTGAAGTCCAGGATTTTTTTTAAAAAAAGTTGCTTTTCTTTTTCTGAGTTAGCTACTTTTTCCTGGACTTTTTTTTAAGTACGGAGGTATTATTTCATCATTTTTGTGGTCTCTGAGCTCATTCACACTGTCTGGCTGCTCTGTCACAAGAACAGGATGGCAAGAGGATCAGGGCAGAAGACAAACTTATGTTTTACTCACCCCTCTACCAATGAAGATTTGATTTGATATGCCTTTCTGCTGTAGTTTTCTTTTTATGGTGCCTTGAGTGCTCTTGTCATGTCTGCTGGAGAGCTTTACTTCCTTATAAGCTAAAATCAGTAATTCAATGCCTACATTGCTAAGGAAGCAATGCTCTCTGAAGTTAGACAATGGTTGCTTTTATCAGAGAGCTTCTAAAACACTGCCTTTATTGTTAGTATTACTGTAAAATAGCAGACTTTGTCCAACATAAGAGATTGCTGGTACAGGTTTTCATTTCATATTTCTCCATCATTTTCTGAAATAAGAGGGTTAAAGTGACTCAATGAAGCAGGTGAAAGCTGTGGCAAGGAATATACTTCTAGTTTGCAATGCATTCTACATGGGTTGCCCTTGAAAATCATTAAGAAGATATGGTTGATTCAGAATTCAGGAACTAAAATAGCTAAGGAGATTATATAGATATAAATTATCTCCCTCCCTCCCTCTAAGCTACTGCTACATCCTAGAAAAGTGTAAATGTATAAGTCTGCGTACAGGACAAAAATGCAAAATATGAGACCAATAAATTGACCATAAGCAGATGTGTGTGGTTTCCAAAGTGCAGCAAAAAGCTAGCACTGAATTGCAATTTTTAACATGACAAAATAAGGAAATCATTAAATTTATGGGAAGAAATCATGTGTTGGAAAATTATACTGGATATTTTCCAGATTAGTTTGCACTCAGCAAATCTGCAGTCAATTTCAATACCCAAATTAGAGCAAGCACACACGATGCTCAGTTCAATAACTCAAAAAAAAATCACCCTTGAAGCTTATTTATTATACATGAAACATTAAAAATAATTAGAAAAACAGGTTATAAACAGCAAAATGCAGGGACAGACTGGGATAGGGTGGCAAGAATAATAGACAAAAAATACAAGAAGTATTAATGAAAATGGTCTCTCTCTCTCTCTCATCTATCTTCTATCTCTCTACTTATCTATTTTGTGCAAAGAGTTGATGTATACAGGAATAAAAATGAAGGTCATTAGACAAATTCCTTGTGTGTCCAATCACACTTGACCAATAAAGAATTCTATTCTATTCTATTCTATTCTATTCTATTC
>JANHFO010031812.1:0-11424 GCA_032468095.1 Pareas carinatus | reverse complement strand
GATAGATAGATAGATAGATAGATAGATAGATAGATAGATAGATAGATAGATAGATAGATAGATAGATAGATTGATTTTCAAAATTCTTGCTGTTGATCAACTGGAAGTTGGAGTCCAGATGTCATTTAGCTGAGACTTTCCTACAGCACATTTGTGCAGATAAAGTCACGCTGTAGGAACAGTGCGTATGTGTATATGTATGCGCGTGTGCACACACACACACACACAAACACACACAAACACACACATGGACATGCACTCCTTTACCTCTTAAACAACTGAAACACAATTTCAAATTAAAAATATAAATTCCCTTATATCTATAAGCCTGCAGCCTAGCAAAGTGTGCCAGAATAGCAATCAAAAACTGTGAAAAGAAGTTTTAACTATTACATTATACTGTCTGAAGAAAGAGTCAGAACTCTGTATGGCAGGTGACAGCTGCAGTTCTGACCTTTTGGAAATCATTTCAGGGGTCCAAATAAGCGGCACATGCTTGCTAATTTAGATTAGCAAGCAGCCAATTATTGTTGGTTTTAAGAGTGACATTCAGTGGCAAGATAGATGAAATATTATTTATTAGTTGAGACAGCCACTTTCACATTATACTTTCTAGCCCAGTGTTTCTCAACCTTGACAGCTTTAAGATTAAAAGATTAATCTTAAAGTTGTTAGGTTGAGAAACATTGATCTTATCTGTACGCAGCACACATATGCTACTTGTTCTTCCCAGTACCGAATCCTTCTCATTCTATGCACATCTTTGTTAACCAGTCCGCACTAGAAGCAACCCAAAATAGTTCTGCGAACAGTGGCCTACCACTACAGTATAAGTGGTAGGCCACTGCTATCACTGTTGTGCTGTGTTTCCCCCAAAATAAGATCCGGTCTTATATTAATTTTTGCTCCAAAAGACACATTAGGGCTTATTTTATGGTTAGGTCTTATTTTGGGGAAAATAGGGTACTAAATGCATCTGGCTGGCTGACTGTCTTAACTGGGGCTTATTTTTGGAGTAGGGCTTGTATTACGAGTGCTATATATTGGCCTTATATTTAGTGTATGTGTTTAAAGGAATTTGCTGAATCACTGAACTAAAGTTGGTGAAGCCTGTAAGCCTCCAGACAGGATGTCTGCGGTCCCGGGGATTGTCAGGAAAAACCTTGATTGCCTATTGGCTGCCACCTAGTGGCTAAACTGTATATAAGGTTGCATGTTGCACAGGCAAACCCCAGTTGAGAGAACCTGCTGTAAGATAACATCTATTGCTGTAATGATCCTGATTTGTAAATAAACTGTTCCTGTTTGACCTACACTGTCTCCTTCTATGACTACTGAGCCCAGTACACAACAGTGGCGACAAGGGGGAGATAGGCTACTTGAAGATCAAGAGGGGTAAGACTAGGATTCCATGCCCAGGAAAGGAACCATAATCCCCCCTTAGTCAGCCAGTCAGCCATGCTGGAGGCTTCCGTCCTGCGAATCCATCTGAGGACACCACACAAGCAAAGCAGCAGATTGAAACGGAAGGAGATTGATAGCAGTAAGGCATGGCCAATATAGGAAAGCTCAAGGAATTCAATGTGGCCCATATCTCAAGTGGACAACTACCTAAGAGCCAACCAGATCCGCGACGAAAGTCTAAAAGCTGCAACACTATTATGTGTGTGTGGCCAAGCCACTTTTGACATAACAGAGAACTTATTCACACCAGCAGCCTGGATATGGTCACATACACAGACCTCAAGAAAATGCTTCAAGAGCATTTTATTCCAATGCTTTCTATAATCGCTTGAGGACATGCTTTCGAACAGCAAGAACAGTGGATGGGAGCCACTGAGAATCCCAAGCGAGCAAACAACCAAGGCAGGGTTGATCGTTTGCAAGGCAAAGTTGAGCCAAGGAAGAAGCCAGTTCTGAAGAAAGTCCATCGGACAGGCTGCCTTGGTTGCGGTGGAAATCACGCACAAACTGATTGCAGATTTCATCTGGCAATCTGGAGGACATGTGGCAAGCAAAGCCACATCCCCTCTGTCTGTCAGAGTCACTCCTTCTATGACTACTGAACCCAGTACGCAACAACAAGCATCCTATAAAATCAAGCCAGGGCTTATTTTCCGGTTAGGTTTTATTTTCATAGAAATGGTAGTTTTCCACACTGAGGGTTGTTCCTCTTCCCCTTCTGTTTTTAATCACAGAGATTAAAATAAACAATAAACACTGAGATAAACTGATATCGATAATGATAGATACCACTTTGTTCTTTCACATTTCATTGGCACTCCTGCCGGCAGAGTTGCATTCATTGTATGTTCCCACAGAGAGATAGATGTCTTCATCTGCCAGCATTTCCTCTTCCTGGATTCATGGTGTACAAATAGTCCAGCATTAATAAATGAACTGAGACATATTTGATAAAGTATGGCAGAGTTCCATAGGAGAAGAGTTTCATTTCTAAGAACACTCTGCAATCATAATGCTTCAGCAAAAGACTGTTCAGGATGAACATAGAAAGAATTAAATGTACCAGTACGTTCTAGCTCAAGCATGAAATTGCTGAGCAGGAAGTTAGCAATAAATTCAGTATAAGACTGAATCATGTTCACATTTCTTTTTGCCCATCACAATAGGAGCCTCTCTTATGTAGGTATCCTATCATGTTCGCAGTTTTCTTCCAGCAATTCTAAGATTATATTATCCCAAATTCCTGGTATTTCAGATGCTGTTTGCACATTTGAATTATGAATAGATAGGTAATAGAACTTTTATGTATCTTTCATATTTTCTAGTCTTCTGCCTCTTAGTAGAGCTGGGGAAAAGATTTCCATTCTGTATCTGATGCAACGTTATGTTATAATAAATACTAGAACAGATTGTGGGTACCTAATAATTTTTTCTTTAAAAAACTTGCTATAACAGATACTAAAGCTCAATTTCACATATTTTTAATCAGAAATAAGTCACATAATAGTTAATGAACTTACTCCTATGTAAGCATGAAAAATATTCAAGCCTATCACAGCTTTAATGACTTTGTGACATTTATTATTTTAATTTTCATAGATTGCAAGCCTCATAGAATAACCTTATTATTTCTTGGAGAAGTCTGAATTATCTAACAATCTTCTGGTAGAAGGATATCCTTTATTGAATCTCAAAGGATGATAAAAAAAATTCCCATTTTCAAGGCATGACCTATCGTTGAAACCAGTAAATGTAGAACTTTCCTATATTATTATTATTATTTAGACTTATATACCACTTCACAGTGCTTTATAGCACTCTCTAAGCGGTTTTACACAGTCAGCATATTGCCCCCAACAATCTGGGTCCTCATTTTACCGACCTCGGAAGGCTGGAAGGCTGAATCGACCTTGAGCCAGTGAGAATAGAACTGCTGAACTTTTGATGGCTGATGGCAGACGGAAGTCAGCAGAAATAGCCTGCAGTGCTGCTTTTAACCACTGCACCATCCTGGATGTTTTTATTGGTATCTGTAGAGCTAGAGCAGGACTACTCAAATTCTTTAGCTCATCAACCTCATCAAGCTCATAAAGTTTCACATTTTATTAACCCCCTTGAATTTATTATATGAAAATAACATAATAAATGCTGCTTTCACTAGCAGTGCTACTACTACCATGATTTTTTAAATAGCCTGTTTGACGTTTATTATTTTCATACTTCTTTTCACTGTACACCATTCAAAATCATTTTCTTTGAGACAGGTGGCCACATGAATTTGATAAATAAATAAAATAAGTAATAATATTTATTTCCTCTTTTGATAGTCCTATTTATCCATAAAGATTAATATTGATCACTTTGGGAAAACCTGTTGCAGAGGGATGAGGAAAAACCTTAACCAAGGTATGTAAGGGACATTAAGAGAAGCTTAATTCTGGAAAACAAGTAAGAAAGAAACCCAAAATAAAACCACTTTGATTCTGTTTCACATAAGAGAGGCAAAGGGAAATTCTAATAAATTTTCAAGAATACACATATTAGATTCTACAATCAAGTAACATTCCCGTGATCCTTGTAGGGTTTGTATCCTGAGATGACGCTGAGAGTACCCATCAGTTTTGGAATACCTGGACTTAAAAGTTCTAGGAAAACTTTTCTATCAATATCTTTTTCTTCCAGTACCAAAACATTTTCTGAAATGAAGGGGGGGGGAATCTGAAAAATTCAATGGTCTCTGGGCCACTTCTTTCAGAAACCATTTAGATTATCAAGGATTATAGCCTTGATTAATGTCCTTCATGATGAGTTTGAGATTGAATTACAAAATAGTTATTCTCAAATAATTATGCCTTATGTCTGAATACACAAGTGTGTTAAGTTTAAGATTCCATGCTCCACCTGATACGCAGATCCAGCAGAAAGAAAACTGGGCTAGAAGTTGGACCAACTGACAACTAGTGTGCAGAACCTAATGGTAAATTCTCTATTATTTCAAAAAATGGAGAAGCAACAGCAGTGTTCTATTATGCCAAATTGCTGAGTATTGCAATTCAAAGAAATGTTATATATTTTGGAAAGAACGCTGAAGATTTCTGGAGGCAAAACAAAAGAGGATGTTGAACTGCTGTAAAATTAAGGAAAATAGTATATATTAAATTTTCAACTATATTTAGAGCTGGAAGGATACTTAAGATGATGATGATAGGGAATAAAAATGAAATTGTACTGTGATACCTAAACACTGCTTTAGCTCAATAAAGGAGAATATTTGTAGTTCAGAGTTTAACTAAGGGATTCTTTGCTCTTGGTTGTTTTCTTGCAGATGTTTCATTACTCAAACTAGGTAACATCATCAGTGCTGATGAAAAATATGCAAAAAACCAACCAGGCTCAAAGAGCACAAAGGACTGGTCACTGTGTTATATTACCACAAGCATGTTTTTGCATATCCTCAGCCAATTTGTGTCATGGCTTTTTCTGTGGTAATAAAAAAGAAGAAGATCCCTGGTTTACCCTACATTCCCAGAAAAAAGTAGGATTAAAAGGCATTAAATAAATAATAGTAAAAAGCATCATCTGTATAGAGTCTACAGCAGAGGTTTTCAAACTTTTTCAAGCTGCGGACCCCAAAACATGTTGCTGCTACATGCTACCCCATTCCCACAAATTCAACTAATTACTAATCAACAATTCATGCATATTCCTTTTTTCCAAATTTTTCTTGACCTGCTTGTGGACTCCCTGGCAACTTCCCAAAGGGTCCTGAGACCACAGTTTGGTCTACAACAGCATTCCCCAATCTATCCAGGTTGGCAGCACAGCACAGGGGAAAGAGGGGGCGGTTTAGTGTGAGTTTTGTGCCCCTGGGGCTCACACAAGTGGGGCTGAACTCACACACATGCACGTCGACCTGCCACTCACATGGCTCAGTTGCAAATAGGCCACAGCCTTCTAGGGGCTGCAGCCCACAGGTTGGGAACCTCTGGTCTACAATGATACTCAAAGGTGGAGACACAAAACTAAACCACTTATTTCAGATTCAAACACCCATCAACCAACCTGGTGCAGACCTAGTGAAGAAGAAGCAAACTAAAATGCTTAACTGGACAAATATTTCAATGATTTAAGTGAAGGGGACCAATAAAAAAATCAGAGTATTATGTTGTGGTGAAGGTTTTAATGGGCTGCTAAAGAGAACCCACAAAGAAGGAAGCCAACTTCTGATCATACAAAATTTGCCTTTGAAAATGAAGCAGCATTAGAATCAAACACCATTTCCAGGAACATTCAGTCCCAGTATTGTGGTCAGGGCATTCTGCATAGCCAAGCTGATGTCTTCTCCTGAGCAGAATTAGGAACTGGAAATAGGAAAACATAGTTAAAGGTCTATGTTTCAATTCCAGAAAGGTTTGCTCGCAGAGAAACATATTAAAAAGTAACCAATATGTTGATCCAGAAGTCAAAATTGAACCAGTCAGTGTCCCAATCAGAGTCCTGGCTAAGTCTCCTAGGCTAAGAGGAATTTATTCTGACTAAAATCCTGTCCTTATAGAAGATATTATATCTTCTTCTTTCAAATGAGACAGCTGTCTAAATTATGCTGTTTTCTAATGGTAATATTAACAACAATCACAACCACAACCACAACAACAAGCAATGGATAGGAAAACCAGAAAAATAATGACAATATATCATGTACTTCATCCTCGCAGCAACATTGATAGACTCTGCCTACCAAGGCAAATAAGTTGGCGTGGAATGTTACAAGTACATCAGATGGTTGAAGAAGAAAAGATGGCTTTGGAAGAATATCTGAAGGCAATGAAGAAGATGCACTGTAGTCAGTATACCAGGAAGGCTTACTGACTCCTGGAGACACCAAACAGGGCTACAAAAATGACCAAATGAAGAACAAAATGGAGGCATGGGAAGACAAAGCACTGCATGGCCAGTACATTAAACATAATAGCAGCGAAAGCAGATAACAAGAAGACCTGGCCATGGTTAAGAGCAGGAAAGTTGAAGAAAGAGATTGACGGACTAATTCTCAAGACCAAGTCTTAAGGACAAATTCATACAAAGCCAAAATCAAAAAGACAGCAACAGACAGTAAATGCCAGCTATACAAAGAAACTGAAGGAACAGTGGATCATCTGGTAAGCTGCTGCAAGAAGATCACACAGACTGACTACAAACAGTGGCATAACAAAGTAGCAACAATGGTGCATTGGAAGATTTGCAAGAAATATCATTTGCCTGCAAGCAAGAACTGGTGGGACCATAAAATAGAGAAAGTCATAGAAAACGAAGAAGCTAAACTGCTCCAGGATTTTAGAATCCAAACAGACAGGCACCTACCACATAACACCCTGACATAACAATTGGCGATAACAAAAACAAAAAAGTCTGGATAGTGGACGTGGCAGTGCCTGAAGACAGCAGAAGAGAAGAGAAAGAACTGGAGAAGATCATAAAATACAAAGACCTACAAATAGAAATAGAACGACTCTGGCAAAAGCCAGCAAGGATAGTCCCAATAGTCATAGGTGCCTTGGGTGCAATGCCAAAACAACTGGAGCACCACTTGAACACCATCAGCATTGACAAATTTGCTATCAGTCAATTGCAAAAGGCAGCTCTACAGGGAACAGCTTCCATTCTGCTACAATATCTGTAACACCATCAAACATCCACATCTGCCTATCCCAGGTCCTTGGTAAGGTCTCGATAGGTAAATAAAATGCCAAATCCAGTCTGAACATTTGGCAGACTTTGCGATCAAGCATAATAACAACAATAATAACAAGAATGTTTTAAAATCTCAACCCATCCTTCCCTCAATTGTTAGAATCTGATTTGCCTCTTGAAAGTTCATAACAGACCAGAATAAATGCTCCTGTGAATAGGGAAAGGTAAATTTTACCCAGTTTTAAATTATTTGTGTGTTGCGCTGAGTTCAGAATTGCTAGGTAGCTACATGAGTAACATATAAATGGGCTAAAATATCCTGCAATTTTATTTCATTTTTGCCTTTATTATGCTTCCAGCTGGAAAGTCTAACAACTTTTTTTAAAGCACAGAAAAAAGTAAGACATCCGAAAGTAAGACATCCTCTGAAAATAAGACCTACTTTGCCTCTCACTGAAATATAAGGCATCCCCCAAAAATAAGACCTCCCCGATAATAAGGCCTCAGACTTCCAGTTCTGGGCGGCTTCGGTGGAAAAATAAGACATCCTCTGAAAATAAGACCTAGCGCATCTTTAAGTGCAAAAATCAATATAAGACAGTGTCTTATTTTTGGGAAAACATGGTAAATATAGCTGGAAATTAGGCCCCGGTAGGGCTATCATACCTAAAAAATGAATTCAAGGTAATATAACATCATGTATTCATAAGAATGATACTTTAAAATGCTTTGAAATCTTCTTTATTACAGTTTATATTTCTTGAAAAGAGTAAGAATTTTTTAAAATCTCTTTGCACATTCTGGAGATCAAAGGTTTCCAGATTCTGATAGCTGAAAGAGATTAACTTGTGCATTATTCCTAAATACCCACATATGAGATCAGGACTCGTGGGAGAAAAGAGCACCAGAAAGGATATAAACATGGCAATCTAGAAATACTTCCTTCATAGGAGTAAATCAGTAACTGAACCTTTCTATGTACTTCTGTATGAACACACAAAAGAGAAAAGAGCCATCATATTAAATCACCACGTTTTTTGGATGTCAGATCTTTCATTCTGTAGCACAAAAGTATCTGATCTCTTCTGCAGGACAAAAGAAGTACTTGGATTTAAACTCTTCATTCCACCACTGCCCCATGAAAATAGAATGCTTACTGTGAATTCTTGGGCTAGGATGACGGTTGTGTATTCCCCCCTACTCTTCGAGTTGGTGTGGTCCTAACCAAAGAGGGAAAAACTGGGAAGCTGATTGGTCAGCTCACTGACAGCCACCAGTATAAAAGGGGAGCTGTCAGTGAGTTGCTTTTGCTGGATGCTAGAGTTGTCAATAAACCTTGTTTGTTGCAAGCTGACTCAGGTATTCATTTCGATCCACGTTTAACAACTGGTGACAAGGATGGGATTGAACCTGAGCTAAAGAACTGACAAACCGGGGCAACCATGTGACCGAGTCCTCAACAGCAACATCCAGCCTGGCAAAGGAAAACGTACTGGTTAGTCCAGCCTCCATGACTACCTTCCCTCCTCCAATGCCATTCGATCCAGCCCGGGAGCATTGGGACACCTATATGTCCCGATTCATGTGCTTCCTGGAGGCCAAAAACATTCTGGAGCTGCCTGATAACCTCAAGGAAGCTGTATTTCTGAGACACTGCGGTCATGACATGTTTGACATTGCAAAGGCTCTAATAGAGCCAAACCCAGTAATGGCAATCTCTTGGAGGGACCTCCAGGAAGCCCTGAGGAACCATTTTGCCCCAGCATCATCGAAGATACTGTGGCATTATGAGTTTTGCCAGCAGTTCCAGCAAGAAGGGGGGTTGATTAATCAGTACATGGCTGCTCTACGAAGGGCAGCCACACACTGCAAATTTGGTGACCTCAATGACACATTACTGGACCAACTGGTGTGTGGGGTCTGAGGTGTCCGGCTCCAACACTGGCTTCTTGCAAGAACAAACTTGACACTGTCGACTGCTCTCGACGAAGCTCGCGCTTTGGAATCTTCTAACATGGTGGTGGACTCCCTGCACAAGGCTGTATCGGCCGCACCAGCATCAAAATCCATGGTCACCATTCATGAGAGGGGCAATTTGATCCCAATGACACTAACAGCAGCAATGACAAGTGCATCAGATGGGCAATCACAGGGGTATCAAGCGTGACAGCAAGGCATTAATTTGCACCAGCTGTGGTGGGCAGTATCAAAGAACTTCCTACTGATACTGTCATGCTGTGTGCCGCCGTTGCGACAGGAAGGGTCACTTAGCCCGAATCTGCCATGGCGCATTCCCAACTGCCACCCACCGGGGGGAGTCCCTTGAATCAAGACCTGGAAGCCACAGAAAATAAAATCCAACACTGAGGCCACCGACACTAATCAAATCAGGGTTGCCAAGGCTAGTATGGCGAGCAGAAGAAAACTGTCCATCATGGTCAGCATTGAGGGTGTCCCATGTGAGCTTGAATCCATAACTATTCTGTCCAAGCAAACACTGCAGAGAATATTATTTGACCTGAAAGGGAGCTACCTGGATAATCAACGAATTAAAGTCATGGACTACCAGGGGAACCAAATATTGGTTCTTGGGTGTATCTCACTTAGCATCTCATAAAATAAATTCCACAAGAAGGTGCTGGCAATCATCATAAATAGAAGTTTCCAGAACCTGTTGAGTTAATGGGTCATAAACTATGGTCTATCCTAGACAGGGTTCACCCTAGCTATATTGCCAAACACAACAATAACAGGCCCACGGATAAAGTTAGGATTCTCGCAGAAGGAGACCAGGTTTTTGGTAAAAATTATACTAGGGAAACCCAATGGCTACCAGGTTGAATAGAAGCAATTACCAGCCCAGAATCCTATTCTGTAAGGTTAAGTGATGGTAGACTATGGAAAAGGCACATTGACCAAATTCGAAGCCGCTGAGCCTCGTAAAATGACAATCAGATGTCAATCCTGACTAACCCAGACACTATCCCTGTTTCCTTAGAATCAAACCCAGTGCTCAAAGAGTACTTACCAGTTCCTGAGAGCCAGCAATGATCTTCCGGTGGTTTGGTCCAGCCCAGTCCTGAGGCCCTGCCTGGAAGCTTCCAAGCAATTCCAGCAGGGCCTCCAGAGGGAGAAGTAGGCATGACTACCCGGGCCAAGGCCACTTAAACTACTGAGCTGTGCAGATCCAGTAGGGCCAGGAAATGCCCAAATCATTTGAATGATTACATGTGTCACATTGATGGACTGAACTAAGAGGGGAGGGGTATTGTGTATTCCCCTCTACTCTTCGAGTTGGTAACAAAAGAGGGAAAAATTTGGAATCTGATTGGCTAGCTCACTGACAGCCACCAGTATAAAAGGTCCTAACCTGTTAGATTTAACAGGTTGTTGAAAGAAGTGTGGAAAGAAGTGTGGAAAGGAGCTTTTTGCTGCCAGTTCTCCCAGTCGTCCGGTCCCAGTCTCCCTAAAGCCTCTTTGGTTGACCTAACAGCGTGTTCCGCCAATCCGTTACTGCTCAATTGTACGGTGAAATCAAGGCATGCCTTATTCCCTACAAGGCGAGATAGTCCTCAAAAGGGGTTGCCGTAAACCACGGGCCATTATTGCTTACAATTAAATCGAGCAGCCCATGTGTTATGAAAAGTGTTTGCAACATCTTAATCACTGTTGAGACTGTGGTGTCTTTCATTAGCATGACTTCCAACCACAGCAAGAAAAGACAGGAGAGGGACTTCCGGTGGATCCGCAGACACTGTAAGACGGACTCTTCGGGTCCGTCAGCCCCACGATCGCATATAGCTGCTTTGACAGCCGGCAATCAGCTGTCAAGCAGCGGAAAAACCTTTTCCCCGGGAGAAGAGGGAAAGGTTAGCAGCCAAATCTGGGTAGAGCTCCTCTGAGGCCCCTGAATTTATTCCTAGGGCCAAAAGGGTGAGAGCTCCCCAGGCAGATCTGGCAGAAGCTCCGCATCCGGGACAATTCTGCTTTATGCAGAAGAAAGCGCCGCGACCATCTCTGATCAAGATCTTTTTTACTACAGTTTTCTGAAACGGACAGAGCAGAAGCAGGATTTCTGGCAAGTATTTTTTTTTCCGACTTAGCTCAGTGGATTAAGTTTTTTTTAAAAAAGGAATGGAGAGTTACATTGTATCGAAAATGGCGCTGCATGATGGCTGTGAAAACGAAACCATTTGAAGTGAGAGTGAAAGCCCTTTGTTCAAAGTGGAACTCTGGCTAACAGCTCGTTAATAGTTTGAAGCTGTGGAT
>JANHFO010031807.1:0-11424 GCA_032468095.1 Pareas carinatus | reverse complement strand
ATTTGGCTGTACACCGCCCTGAGTCCCTTCGGGGAGAAGGGCGGTATAAAAATCTAATAAATAATAATAATAATAATTACACTTTGGAAGATTCCTGGAGCAATACTGATTCCAAACTGGAGGGTGTGCACTTAACTGCCCCCCTATGAGTGACTATTGTCTGGACCTCAGCTGCAGCATCATCTACCAGCAGCTGTTGGTAGGCCTGGGCCAGGTCTAATTTTGCAAATACTTTTCCTGGCCCTAGGGAGAGCAATAAATGCTGAATCATGGGTACCGGATAAGCACGTTGTTGTAGTGCTTTGTTCAGTGTGCATTTGTAATCAGCACAAATGCGCACTGAACCATCCCCTTTGACTGGGGTGACAATTGGCGTCTCCCACTTTGCATGATCGGTAGGGACTAATGCTCGCTGTCTAATCAGCTTATCCAATTCTTTGTCTAATTTTGGACAGAGAGGAAATGGAACTCTCCTGGCCTTAATTCTGACAGGGGATACTTTTGGGTCTAAATTAATTAAAATTGGGGTCCCCTGGTACTTGCTCAATGTGTCATCAAAAATGTCTTTGAAATCCTCAATTACTTTGTTGTTCCACTGTTCAGATAGGCAGTTTATTCGTATAATCTCAAATCCCGGGGCTTCAATCACTTCCTTTCCCAAAGGGTTGGTAGCTCACCCCCCCCTCCACAATGGTTAGTTGCAATTTTCCCTTAAAGTCCTTGTACTCGACGGGTACTATTGTTCTGCTCAATACTGGAATTTGATTCCCCTGAAATCTTCAGTTTGGATTGGTAGAGGTGTAATTTGGTTTTTGTTGAAATTTGGGTTGATCTGCTTAATTCTGGACCAGGACATCATTGAAATTCATAATCCTGAGTCCACTTCCATCTTGCAGCTTTTGTTGAAAATCTTTACTTTGGCTTGAATCTTATTGGAATTTGTTGTGCTGGAAACAATGAAGCGAATTTTCTGAAAAGCGTCTAGTAGACCGGGGCTTGCCAGCCAGCCAGTGATCTCTTGCTTGCTTCAGTTGATGTTGTTTCAGGTTTTCGAACTGGTGGCTGGTTTGTTATAGGAAAAAGAGCTCTGCAGATTTTAACCAGGCGCCCCTTCTTTCCGCAACAGCAACATGTCATTTCCTTGAACCTGCAGGTGGCTCTGGGGTGATTTTCCCCACAGCTCCCACAGGAACGGCTCTGTTCATTCTGTTTTTTTGTAATTTGGAAGACACCTTCATCTTCATTGTCACTAAATCCCCCACCTGTTGGCAAGCACTCAGTTTAGTGCACTGATATCACCCCCTTTGCCAACACTGGGGCTTCAGCTGTGCAGTGCAGGGAGTTGGCAGCCATAGTCGATGATTCAGTGTTGATAGCTTCTTCTACCGCCATCTGGAATGTCAAACTCTTGTTCACTAGTAATCGCCTTTGCAACCCCATGTCCCGCACCCTGAAGATAATTTGTATGAGTACTGCTTCGTCCAGTTTGTTGAATTAACAGTGTGTGGAAGCTTTCCGCAATGCTGCCAAATACTGGTTGAACGTCTCCCCTTCTTTTTGCATGCGGTGATGGAACTCATTCCTCCACACATATTTGGATGGTACCGATGCATAGTGCCCCTGAAGTTTGATCATTAGGTCACTCCAGAATAATTCTTGCAGCGTGTTTGGCTTCGCGAGGTTGAGAGCGGTTTCAGAAACTTCATGGCCACAGTTGCTCAAGAACAGACCCTTTCTCTGCTTCTCTGAGATATCTGATAAGTCCATGGCATCAATAAAAAAATTCAAACTGGACCATGTATGTGTCCCAGTGCTCTTTAGCCGGATCGAAAGGCATGAGAGTCTGGGTTGACGACATTCTCTCCTTCTTCTGAGCCAGCTTGTTATGCTCTCTGGTCTGCAGTGTTTCCGTTGGTTTTAGTTAGGCTCAACATCTGTGTTCTTGTCATCCAGTCAATCCCACCTTCGTCGTCAGGTGTAGAAATGTGGACGTTAAGCAAGACAGGACTCGCAGCTGTCAACAATTCCCTTTTATTCTGAAGAGAACTTTACTTCATTCAAACCAGCAACTGACAGCGAGGCAAAAACCGTTGCTGTCAGGCTTAACTGCTTGCTCCACTGCATCTTAGCCAATTGTGTTAAAGTTACTTCCCCCCCCAATATGCTCCTTTTCTAGCCCCCACCTTCGGAGAGGCTTGAATGGTCAGCATTCAAGGTGAGGTGAGGTGAGCCTGGAGGATCCAGGCAGGGAACGCGAGAAAATGGCGGCAGTCAGGATGAGAAGGTGGAGTCCACACCTACTCCCGAACTAAGAAAGCACATGGTGGTGAGGAGACAAGCACAGGACCAGTCAACCAGGTTATTCATGCTGGGCAGTTTAATCTTGCCCAAAGGAATCGGTGTTGCTGGAACAACAAGTCTTGTTTCTTGCCTGGTGTGCCTATTCTTTGTGTCTTATTCTGTGACTCTGTGTATGGATTAAGAATTGGTTTTGGACTTGGTTCAGCATTCCTTGGACTGAGTCTTGTTGAGAGTTTGTCTTGTGCTGAGCTTGGTAACTGGCCTGCTTGCCATTTAGTTTCCTGCTGAAACTGTTAGGGCTTTTTAAATAAGAATCTTTGAACTTTCCATCGCAAATGTGCGTGCATGACTGAGGGAGCACAATGAGGGACTGCTAGGAGATGGAGAGTTGACCCTGAGTCTAACCCAGTGGCAGTCTGAAGGGGTTGCAGGCCTGGAGGCCATGGTGGAGAGTCTGTGCTGACAGCAAAGGGTGAGTGGAGGCCTAGCAAAGAGCCAGCTTGGAGTTGGAGCTGCAGCCCGGCAGGATGACAATCTGGTGTGGATAGGAAGCAAGAACCAGCCCAGAGAGTCAACAGGGACCTTGGCAGTGAAGTACACAGCCCAGATCAGAGATCAGACACCAGCAGGAGGAGATGAATTTGGAGCACTCTGTAAGGTGGGCTGGGGCTAGTAAGTCAATGAGCTGGCAACTGGCATTGGAGGTCTGATTGGGGCTGCAATTTCGGAATTCTAATAGACATGGAGCCCAGAAACTGGCAATAATTTGAAGGAGAAGACCAGATCCTCTGAAGAACATTCTTGGCAACAGGCCTGAGTGAATAAATTTCTTTTTTCATCATTTTTTTCTAGAGAAAGTCCAGAAAGAGATTGAAGATGTGTTTGGCTTCTCAAAGTCAATTTCCTATCAAGATCGGAATAAACTGCCATACACTAATGCTGTGATACATGAAATGCAGCGTGTAAAGTATGTCTTAATAACTGGGGCTCCCAGGCAAACTACAAAGGATATGAAGATTAGGGGTTACCACATTCCGAAGGTAAGAAACATCTTCAGACTGCATTGCAGTCATCCAGCATGGAAGGAAATACAGAATATGGCACTTGGACAGAAGCTCTCTGTTCAGGAACTGCCAGTGTAGTCATGCAAAATTGAATAAGTTGGCCTAACTTACACCTTTCCCTCATCAAATTATCTTATTAATTTTAATGTAAATTTTAGATCTGGTTTTAAATTGGTTTTATATTGCGAATTTTTAAAATTAGCCATTGAACATATGTTATTTTAAGTTTTTTAATCTGTTAAATGTGTTATTTGTTCTAAATGTTTTTTATCTGGCTGTGCACCACCCTGGGTTCCTTCGGGAAAAAGGGCGGTATAAAAATTTAAATAAATAAAAATAAATAAAATTAAATCTGCATGATATTTTTCTTTAAAAAAAGTCCTTCATATCCACACCACTGTCTCAACATCTTTTTTGTAATGAGGTGACCCAAACTGGATGCAGTATTCCAGGTGTGGCCTTACTAAAGGTGTCAAATTCCTCATTCTCACTATTACTATTAGAAATGAACAAGGCTACTTTTATTAGGAGTTTGCCATACTTGAAAGTTGGGGGTTGGGGTTGGGCTCTTCTTACTAAAGGGAAAGTTGTCTGTTTAGGAAGGCTTATCAATTGTGGCTGCCCATGTGACACACAGAGAGGTCAACAAGATAATTACCTTGGAAACAGTTGTGAGGGTTGAGCCAAGAGGAGGAACCTAAACGAGCCATTGGTTGACCTGAGTATGAACTCCCAAGATGCTCAGTTTTGGCATTGCACATCTCAATGTGTGTTCTTGTCCTGCTAGTAGCTCCTTAGAATCTATAAAAACAACTTATTCTATTATGTGGACTTGTTTGATTCTTAAGATGGAATGCAGAGGACCTAACAAAGGTTTTACAAAGTGGTACTAAATACTTCACATGATTTTGATTCTATTCCTCTGTTGATACAACTCAGGTTCATATTAGCTTTTTTGGCTGCTGCCGCACACAGCTGGCTCGTGTTTAAATGATTGTCTACTAAGTTCCTTTCATGAACCTTGCAAACTTCTTAGAACAGATCTGTGCTTTCTTTGCCATCTGGTAGGTATAATGGGAAAGAAAAATAAGAGGATCTTAAATCCCCCACAAATGTATGCAAATATACCATTTTGCAATCTTTGCGCATACACTACAGGTCCCCAGCTGCATCATCTGACCTGTAACTGGAGTCATTTAAAGACCTAATGGCTTCATTTGCACAAAATGTGGAGCTCCTTCACTTTTATCCCTATTAAGGGTTTTTATTTTGAGGGGTTGGGGTAGGGTGACTTGGAATGGTTTTGCAGATGTTGCCACTTGCTTATGATTTCGCATTCAGCTGGTGGGTGGACCCAGAAGAGGTTCATTTAGGCAACATCCCAATGCGCATTTATCTTGAAGTAAAAAAAAGGTTCCTTAGCAGCACGGGTATCGCAAGCAGAAACGCCATCTTACCGCTAGACCTGGTTGCTGAGAGAAGCCACCTAGGACTGAGGATAAATTCCTAACAGTGAAAGCAATTAATGAACGGAAGCTGTGGGTGTTCCATCATTTTGGAAAGCTTGCCTTCAGAAGCTGTGGGAGTTCCATCACTGAAGGCTTTCAAAAAGAGGCTAGACAACTATTTGTCTGAAATGATATAGTCTCCTGCTCAAGCATGGGGTTGAACTAGAAGACCTACTATTCTATTCCATTCCATTCCATTCCATTCCATTCTATTCTATTCCATTCCATTTATTCTATTCTATTCTATTCCATATTTCCTATTCTATTCTATTCTATTCCATTCCATTTATTCTATTCTATTCTATTCCATATTTTCTATTCTATTCTATTCCATATTTTCTATTCTATTTTATCCCATTTATTCTATTCTTCATTCTATTCTATTCCATATTTTCTATTCCATTCATTCTATTCTATTCTATTCCATATTTTCTATTCGGTTCTATTTATTCTATTCTATTCCATATTTTCTGTTTGATTCAGTTCGATTCCTTTTCACGGTCTCTTCCAAATCTATTATTCTATGTTTTGCTAAATGGGTGACGACTTAAAACTAGAAAATGTACGAAACATGAGCTTCAGATATAGAATCAGATGATTGGGAGGGACCTTGGAGGTCTTCTAGTCCAACCCCTTGCACAAGGCAGGAGTTCTCATTCCATCTCGGACAAATGGCTGTCCAATCTTTTCTCGAAAACCTCCAGTGACGGAGCACCCATAACTCCAGCAGGCAAGCTGCTCCATGGATAACTCATTTTCACTGTCAGGAAATTCCTCCTTATTTCCAAACTGGATTTCCCTCTGAGGAATTTCCATCCGTTGCTTCTTGTCCTCCCCTCAGGAGCTTTGGAGAGGAGACTGACACCCCCCCTCTTCCCTGTGAGAACCCTTGAAGTATTGCAAGATGCTATCATATCACCTCATCTTCCATAGGCGAGACATAGCTACTTCCCTCAATTGTTCATCATATGATTTAACCCCTAAACCCTTTATCGTCTTCCTTGCTCTTCTTGCACTCTTTCTAGGATCTCAGCATCCTTTTTCGTCGAGCCCAGCCTGGCTGGGACTGATGATCATTGAAGTCCCATAGGCACAGAAGACTCCAGAAGTGATGCTGAATTACAACCAACACCTTATCACTCCACCCAGACGCACCCATCCCTTGCCTTCCCCCTTCGCACTGGAAATAAAACAAAACAGAGGCGAGAACACTTTGGAGCATGGACAGAGTCCAGCCAGCTTCAAGATCCTTCCAGTGGACAAAGACAATGAATGGAAACTAATCAAGGAGAGAAGCAACCTAGAACTAAGGAGGCATTTCCTGACAGTGAGAACAATTAATCAGGGGAACAGCTTTTGCCTTCAGTGGGTGCTCCATCACTGGAGGTTTTTAAGAAGAGGCTAGACAGCCACCTGTCTGAAATGGTGTAGGGTCTCCTGCTGGAGTAGGGGGTTGGACTAGAAGATCTCCAAGGACCCTTCCAGCTCTACTCTGATTGATTGATTGATTGATTGATTGATTGATTGATTGATTGATTCAATACTTAAGATAAGGACTACAGGTGATATGATAGCAGTCAACAAGCAATGGACCGACTTGCCTCAAGAACTTGTGGGTACTCTCATGGGAGGCTTTTAAGAAAAGATTGGACAGTCACTTGTCCGAGCAGGGGGTCGGGCTAGTAGACCTTTGAGGTCCCTTCCAACTCGATTGTTCGAGTTGCTAAACGGGTGGCTTAAACTAGAAATCGTATGAAACCTGAGCTTCAAACAGAATCAGACGCCCGGAAGGGACCTTGGAAGTCTTCTAGCCACTTGTCTGAAATGGTAATAGGGTCTCCTGCTGGAGCAGGGGGTCGGACTAGAAGACCTCCAAGGTTTCTTCCAGCTCTAACCCAATTAAATCCAAGACACGCCGGGAAGGAGCGCGCAAAGTGCAAAAGAGAGGCTCTTGCGGGCACCCGAAGCCCGACACGGGGCAGAGGTCGCACGTGGAAATTAACTCCAAGCGCTAGGCTAAGCCCTCTCGGTGGAGACGCCTTAATGGTTAAAACACACACACACACACACAAACACAGGCGTGCCCCCAAACGACCCTTTCTCCATGCAGATAACCTGGAAGATGAATCCACCTCGGTTCCCCCGGGGAGAGGGGGAGAGTCGATTGCGGTCCGCTCACCGGTTCAGGAGAAGACCCTTGGCGGAAAGGGAGTTCCGCAGAAATCTAAGTCCGAAGAAGACACTCCGGCCCTCGGCGGGCGCGGCTCCCCACGCGGCATAGCGTGGAGTTCCGTCGGAATGACAAGCAGCTTCGCTCCAGCCCGGCCAAACGAGCGCAGCGTGGAAGGCGCGCCTCGCCCTCGACCGTCTTCGCCAGCCAAGCGCCGCCTCACCTCCCCTCGCCGCCCCGCCCCCGGCCCCTCACAGCCTGGCCGTCGACGGCGGGGACCGCTGGGGGAGGGAGGGGCTGCCCAGATCTCCCCCCCCCTCCTCGTCCGCCGCCGCCTCCTCCCCTTGCCGGGCCACTCAACCTTCCGGAGCCCCGGGCCAAGGGAGCCGAGCCGGGGACGCCCCTGCGTTTTCTATCCTAAACCTGCGGATCCCGTCGGTCGCCTTTGCAAAACTTGAGCGCCGGGGAAAGCGCGAGAAAGCAGCCTTTCGCAGCGCTGCCTCAAGCGCAGCCCGATCCTAAAGAACGGCCGCGCGGGAAAGAGTGCCAGGCAGAAAGCGAGATGCTGGTTTCATTTATACCGCGTCCTGTTTTGTTTTGTTTCCCTTTTAAAAAGCGTCTCGGTTCCGGCCGGGGGTGGGGTTGGGGCGGCTTTTGCAGAGAGACCTCGGTCTCGGCTTGGGTCTCGTGGTTTTTCCCCCTTTCGTCCGCCTCCTTCAAACGTTCCCAGAACGAAAAATCTTTGAAAATGCAAACGGGAGGTGGACTGGGCGCGGGGCAGCGGGGGAAGAGTGGGAGTGGTCGAATCGCAAACCGGAAAGTTTCCGAAGCAATGAATGAAGATCATACAATATAAACATATATAATCCTAATCATATGGTATCTTACATTCCAATCTCACATAGATAGATGGGGGGGGGAGAGGGGGAAGAGAGAAAGAGAGATCATGCTACATTCATCCTGTCATGTGCATATAAGCATAAGATACACTCATAATCACAAAGTATATTCATCCTGTCATGTACATATAAGCATAAGATATATTCATAATCATAAAATACATTCATCTTGTCATGTACATATAAACTGCAATCGACAGTTCTTTTCATTCAGTTCTTTCCATTCCCATTGATATATGATGATTTTTACAGGCATTTCACATTTGTTCCTAAATGTAAAGGTGCTTTATTTTCAATAGACAATTGGACTTTTTTCCCCCTTTGAAAACCTTTAGTTTCTCATCCAAGAAGCTTCTTCAGTTCTAACTGACTGGTGAGGAATTTATATTCTGGAAATTAGAACGCTGAAAGTTGGTCGTTAGCTCCCTGTGAGTCATTGAAGCTGTAGAACTGGACGAAATAATGAGACTGGACTCTGCAGGATGCCAATGAACAAACTTAATTCCCTTTAACAGCAACTAACTCTCAGCAATGGCAAAAGCCGGCTGACTCTGTTTTTAACTTGGTGCGGCTTCGTGCTTTATCCAATCAGCGTTAACCTTTTTTCCTTCCTTTCCAGGCCAGCTCACACAGACCGGAGGGGCTGCTGGCTGCCAGCTCCAGAAAGTCTGGTAAGTGTTAAGTATATAACAGCCCTACCCCTTAGATGGCTTCATCTGCTGACTGATGAAGTCATCTAAATAGGCAGGGCATTTGTAGGCTCGACTAGGCCTGCACACTCCATTCAGCGTTGGGCTAGTGGCCGGGGAGGTCGTGCCCATCTGAGTCTCCGAAGCTCCTTTGGGAATCTTCTGAGAGAATCCGGGCACGGCCTCCACTGATGCCGGGGAGCTGCCTTCGTTACCGAACCCAAGGGACAGCCATTCTCCCGGTGAGTCCTCGTCTTTGGTACCCTGGCTGTCTGGAGGAATATTAGCGCTAATGTCTTGTTCCTTGTTTCCCGGTGGGGCCTTCTGTTTCACCAATCCTCTTAGCTTATCTATGCGGCGCCGCCATTTTGTGCCGTTGGCAAGGCGTACCACATAGGATTTGGGACCCGTTATGTCAACCACCTCCCCAGGTATCCATTTGGGGGTGTTTGTATAGTTCCTAGTGTGTATTTGGTTCCCTATGTTTAGCTTCCGGGTCTTGTCTGTTGTCGGGTTGTCTTTTTCAGACGCGTAGGCTGGGTGAAGGCAGTCTAGTACCTTCCTTAATTTGCAGCCCATTAGCAGTTCTGCTGGGCTGCACCCTGTTGTCTTGCTTGGCATGACATATTGCCACGCCAGAAACTTATTTACTTTCTCCTGCCACGACCCTGGTCCTTGCCTGCCTAGGGCTTCCTTGGCAGAATGAACCATGCGTTCTGCCATCCCGTTAGCTGCCAGATTGTAAGGCACTGTTAAGGCATGGCAGATCCCTCTTTCCCCCAGAAACTGTGCCAGGACCCCGGCTGTAAATTGGCCCATTGTCGGAAACCAGTAAATCCAGTAACCCGTGGGTGGAGAATAGGCCATCTAGCACTACTATGACAGCCTTGGTGGTGGTGGGTGACATTAATTTAATCTCTAACCACTTGGAGAATGCATCCACCACCATGAGAAAAGTCTTCCCATGAAAGGACCCCACAAAATTCACATGGATTCTTGACCAAGGACCTTTCGGCCTTTCCCAGTCCCTGGGAGGGACTTTGGGTAATGCTAGTCTGGATTCCTGGTAGGACCCACAGCCGGCAACCCATGCCTGGATGTCTGCATCCATGTTGGGCCACCATGTGTAGCTCCTGGCCAGGGATTTCGTATGGTCAATTCCCAGGTGGCCATCATGCAAGAATTTTAACACTTTAGTTTGTAGTCTGCAGTGGAGAGTTTTGCTCTTCTAGTAAAGAATGGTTGATATTCTTCTCCCACAGAGTTAGAAAGCCACCCCTTTAGCACCCAGTTCAGAACAGTCCTCAGGGTTTTGTCACTGGCCAAGTGTTTGGCCACCTGGGCTGCAGTGTTTAGCGGCCATGGGGCACCTGCCTAAAGCGTCTGCATGGTCCAAGACTTTACCGGGCAGCAGGGTATAATTATAGGCTGCCAAAAAGACAGTCCACCACATGAAACAGGGGAAGAGGGCCGATGGTGTAGGCTGATCCCCAGCCAGCAACCCCAGTAGTGGTTTGTGATCCATCACAACCATAAAGTACCTTCCATATAAATATTCATGGAAGCGTTTAACACCAGTAACAACGGCAAGCACTTCCTTATCCACCTGACTGAAATTATGTTCAGTGGTAGAAAGGGTGCGTGAAAAGAAAGCGATCAGCGCTTCCCTGCCCGAGGGCAACTGGTGGCTCAACACTACACCAACCCTGAAAGGAGAGGCATCGCTGGTTAAGACAAGTGGAAGGGGTGGAGGTGTATCTAACAAGCAAGCTATCAGCTGACAATAATTTCTTAACAACTCGAAAAACCTTGTCCTCCCTGGGTCCCCAGTCCCACACAATGTTTTTCACTAATAACCTATGTAAAGGCTCAGCCACAGTGGCTTTCTGTTTCAAAAAAGCACTATAAAAGTTTATCAGGCCTAAGAATGCCTGAAGTTCAGCTTTGTTGTGAGGTCTGGGTGCTTCTTGGATTGCTTTCACTTTGTCCGTGGTGAGGTGAATGCCATCCCTGTCAATCCTGTACCCAAGGAACTCTACCTCGGTCACCCCAATTTTACATTTGTTACTCTTTAATTTGAGCCCCGCTACTCTAAATTTGTTAAGCACTGCCCTTAGTCTAGAAGAGAGCTGTTTCCTGTCCTTTGCTGTAATTAACACATCTTCAAAGTAGGGGATTACCCCAGGAATCTTGTATAGGAGTTTTTCCATCACACTCTGAAAGTTTCCTGAGGCAATACTTATGCCAAATTGCAAATGTGCGCACTTGAAAGCTCCACTGTGTGTCACTATCATCTGGACCTCAGCTGTGGTGCCAACTACCTGCAGCTGCTGGTAGGCCTGCGCCAGGTCCAACTTTGCAAAAAAATTTCCTGGCCCGAGGGAATGCAACAAGTGTGCTGTACCATTGGCACGGGGTATGCACTTTGTTGGAGTGCTTTGTTCAGTGTGCATTTGTAATCTGCACAAATTCTCACTGAACTGTCTCACTTTACTGGAGTGACAATGGGGGCTTCCCATTTTGCATGATTAGTAGGAACTAACACCCTGCCTGATCAGCTTGTCCAATTCTGCATCTAGTTTAGGCTTAAGGGCAAAGGGAACTCTTCTGGGCTTTAGCTAATTGGTGCCACTGAGTCTAGATTGATAAATTTTCATGTACTTGGAACATTCCACGTCCACCTATTTGCCTTGGTAGGCAGAATCTCTCAATGTCTCTGCGAGGATGAAGGGCATGATTTATTGTCATTATTTTTCTGATCTTCCTATCCATTGCTTTTAGTTCTGCTTGAGT
>JANHFO010031797.1:0-11425 GCA_032468095.1 Pareas carinatus | reverse complement strand
TAAATACTGCCTCCCTGGCCAGTTGACACAGGAAGAGAATTTCTGGCTTAGTGGTTCTTACATCTGCCTAAGATGTAAAACGTCCAGAGTTCAATGCCCAGTAAGGGTAAGCCCAGCTGATGTGAGCTAATAAGCTCGAAATAGATCTATCCTGGTCTTCCTGAAATTATTTATGTGCCAGCACAAAAATATATAACACACACACATATATATGTAAATATAAATGTTATGTGTTTAAAGTAAAGAGATAAATAATAAAAAATAGGATAATTATTTTGATATTTATATAAATATATTAAAATATGTAAGTATTTGAATAATATTTGCCTTAGATAAGTATGTATAAAATGGTACGGCTTATTGTTAAAATGATTTGCTATAATATGTCTTGTTGTTAATGACTGCTTTTGTTATTAAGTAAAAAAGCAATATAAAATTGTAAAAAAACAAATAAAACCTATGAGTTGTATATGCTGTTAGATACAACAAAGGTCTCACATCAAGTGGAGAAACATAGAGATGTATCTTGTTTTAGCATCATGTTAAACCAGAGTTTGACCATGTTTGTTGCACAGTATACAACTAGTTGTAGTATAATCTGTTGGAAGTGATCTTAGAGGTCACTTAGTCTAAAGGTCTATTCAGTGCAGAATCTACTAAAATACCTCTGATATCTATCCTAATGAGAGAGAGTTGGTGGGGGCGGGAGAAGATTTTCTTGTTTTCTTCTTCCTCAGTTAACATGTCAGAGCTGGTTATCATTTCTACTCTCTAGTTCCTCAAAAGTATTAGAAGACTTTAAATATGTCATGTCAAATTGTGGCATACTGTAGAGGAAGCAAAATCATTTCTCTGTCTCAAGCTGCCTCAAATATATTGCAGCTGACCCAGAAAATAAATGGCCACCATCATTGCATTACAGAGATTTGGAACAGTCTACAAATCGATTTCTCATGTAGAAATGTCCCAAAACTAACTATAAAAACGCACCATTCTGTGTTCTTACATATTTGCCCCTGCTTGCAACGAGATGACTGTGTGTCTGGGGGATGATAAAACAAGAAACTTTAATCCAGTTCATACATAATAATGAAAGATAACAGGTAAGTTCACAAATCACGCAAAGCTAAAAACAAGCAAACCCCATGAGAACGTAGCCATGGGAAGAAAAAAAATTAAGCCATTCCCTTCCCTTCATCTCTTTTGTTTCTGTCAAGTTTAAAAATAGCTAAGATTAAGAAGATATACTATGGTGGTAAAAGATGAAGCAAGCCTATTGATACTGGTGTAAATCAACCCACAATATTGGGCAAAAAACACTATTCCATTCACAGGTCTCTGAATGTATACTGGAATATAATTTGCAAGTGCTAAATATTTATGTTACACTTTTTCATTTAGCTGTTTTTAAGCAGAAGACAAATCACTGACAATAACACAAGCATCATTAAGAAAAGAAATACAAATATGCACTGAATATTTTGGTCTTTATCTTCTCACGGAAGAGTGGATTTTCCCTGAGAACATATGCAGTTTCTTTAGGTTGATAAATATAACAATTCTTGTGATTCTGCTGGGAATGAATAGTAATAAATAAATGATGCTTGTCCATCTTTCAGGCAACTTCAATTCCACTTATTTTCAATATTAATTTTCTTTGTTTAAATTTCAGTTCAGTATAGTGGAACCTGAGAGAGAAAAAGAAAAGATCCCTCCCGACCTTCCCTTGCTTTTCAAAATAAATTATTTTTAGTTTTTTTAAAAAAAACCTCTTCTAATTCTCTCCGCCCACGATAAGGTATGCCTGCGACTTTAGGGAAAATAATTCTTCCAATTAGCTGTATGTGTGATAGTGTGCCTTTCAGTTATGCGGGGCTCACTATGCAAGTGATATTTGTCTAAAACAGCTCCCCAATTCTTCCATTTCTCCTACTTCGGCCTTCAGAAGTGAGTGAAATGCAGCAAATTGATTTATGGCCGAAATCCTTGTACTGAAGTTGACCTGAATCTTCTCGTCTGCAAAAATGATGCTCT
The DNA here is from genome assembly GCA_032468095.1 of Pareas carinatus. Lineage (NCBI taxonomy): Eukaryota > Metazoa > Chordata > Lepidosauria > Squamata > Pareidae > Pareas > Pareas carinatus. The sequence goes on along the minus strand of JANHFO010031797.1, from coordinate 9,391 downwards.
TTCTTCTATGTCACTCTGGGTGTCTATTTTAAGCTATTGCTAAATTCCCCAGACAGTTCATCAAGAAGCTTGATTAGATTTATCTGGCAATGTCTTATGGCTAGTAAGACATTGATTTTAGGATCCTCTTCTCCCTCAGGACCTGTGCGCAATTTTCCTTGAAACAATTCCTATCTTGATTGCTCATAGGTCAGCTTCTACCACCCAGAATCCTACATATTTCCAGCAGACTAGAACTCCAGCTTTGTTTATTACAGTACAGGTAGTCCTTGGCTTACAACCATTTGCTTAATGACCATTCAAAGTTACAACAGCACTGAAAAAATTGACTTATGAACGGTTTTCACGTACAACTGTGGCCCCATCTCCATGATCACGTGATTGAAACTCATGCGCTTGGCAACTGGCATGTGTTTATGAGAGATACATTGTCCCAGAGTCATGTGTGGTCACTACACCACCAGCTGGTTTCTGACAATCAGAGTCAAAGGGAGAAGCCAGATTGGCTTAACAGCCACATGATTCACTTAACAACTGCAGTGATTCGCTTAATAACTGTCGCGAAAAGGTAGTGAAATGACAACTGTCTTGCTTAGCAACAGAAATGTTGGACTCACTTGTGGTTAGAAGTTGAGGGCTCCCTGCAGTCTTTTTCTCTCAACCCAACACCGCCTCAGTTCCTGTCCTATTTCAACTACTTTCCCCTCACATGTGAAATCCCGCGTGTGACAAAAAACCACATCAGGTTTTCTACCAGCCTCAGGTGATCAAGGGCAAGGACAGTTTATATGCTGGGAGATCGCAGATGACTGACAGTCTTGGCCTGGTGTATTGGGTGTATTGATAATTTTATTTATTAAAATATTCTATTTTTAAAAAAGAAACTTTCCTCCTCTACTCATTTAGCAATAATACCTGATTCGTGCATTCCATCTATCCCCCTGTCCTTAAAAAAAAGTCTCCTGAACCAACCATGGCTGAGAGAACTTTAGTTAGAGGAAGGGGTGGGTTAAGATTTGCTGGATAAGGGAAGAGGACTGCAGTTCCAGCACAGCTGTAGCCCTCTCTACTCCTACTCTGCTTTTTCCTCCTGTTCTCGTTCCAACTCCTGCTAACCTAGCAGTTTCAAAGCATGCAATTGCAAGTAGATAAACAGATTACACTTTGGTGAGAAAGTAACAGTACTTTGTGATGTAATGCTAGCAACATGGCCACAAAAATGTCTTCTGACAGCGCTGGCTCAATGGCCTTGAAATGGCGATGAACACCACTTCTTAGAGTCGGGCATCGACTAGTGCCATAAAATCCACAGGGACTCCTTTTTTTGCCTTTCCCCTCTAGGCAGTAGAGATCCCATTAGCTGTGATTGGGTGAGGCCACAGATTGGTCAGTACTGGAGGAGGAGCTCCTCTCTCTCTCTCTACACAAGGGATGCAGATGATGGAGTTGGCACTTGGAGTGGTCAGCAAACTTCCTTCTGCTAGCAACCCAAGGGTGGAGAGCCAGGTCAGGAGGAGAGATCTGAGCAATCTGAGTCCTTGGTACTGTTGGATGTAAGAATTCCGTGGCTCTAGATGCCCCTGACCCATTGTCCACAAAGGAGCAATGAGGTAGTATAGATAAAGAGTTAACATTCATTTGAGTCGCTTCTTTCTCTAACCTGCTGCATGCTATTTGCTACTTCAGTCAGTTCCTTCTGCCTTTGGTGTTAGACTTGCAGGCAAGGAGGTCTGGGTTTCTGACACCCAGACATCTTTATAAAGTATTCCTATAAGGAAATGTTTCTGTTTTTTGTTATAAATTCTGGCTCACTATTGAACTGGTCAGACTCCCATCAGCACCTGAAGAATTCTTCTTCCACTTCCAAGAGCCATGGTGGGGTAGTGATGGCCCGACTGCACCTTGACTACTAAACAGATCTGCTAAATCCGACCATTTCCACCTTCAGCTTCAAGACCCATGCTATGCTGCCTGCAGCTCTTTACAAAATATGGTTAAGCAGGCAACATCATTTGACACAGGGGACCCTGAAGCATTTTTTTCATCATTCAGGTGTTCCCGCTACCTCTGACAGCATTAGGCTAACTAGCAACCCAGCATTTGTTCTCAGGGTTCCCTTAGTAAATGCAACAGTCAACAAAGCAATGCAACTGACTGACTGCCAGATCCTCCTACACCCCATCCTCAGCAGACAAGCCATGCTCTTCTCATAATTACTGATGTGGGGAAGAAGTGATAGGTATTTTGTCAAAGCAGACTCGGACACTTGCATCCACTTTATCTTATTTAGTTTACATAAGGTGAAGTGCAGGGTTGGTTTTGCCCCCATTCCTTGGTTGTGTACCAATGAAGATGGGATGTGTATGAAGGAATTTCTCCCTATGTGCTCCTCAACGTTTCCCTTGGGGTAAGACACAAGCGCAGGTAGCTGTTGCTTCATGCCAAAGTACTAGATTTGGCTCACACGGTAAATGAAGTGAGAAGGGCCACAACCACCTGATTAAGAACTATCAACAGCCAAAGCTTCAGGAACCTATATACATGTGCCACCTATTCCTATACCTACATCTCTACCCAAGGTGTAGTTTGTTGGCATCAGCTGCATTTTTCAGAAATTGAATAGGCAGAACAGCCTTCTTCTGCAAGGGATCAGTACCAGGACCTTTCCAGCTGGCAGTGGAACTGCTCTGTGAGACTTTTGCAAGTCAGTTAAAATTGCGAGCAAACTGAGAATAGAGACACTGATTAATGTAATGTGTGCAGTTTAGAACACACATCTCTGTTTAAAGAGGCTTCTTTCTGAATGTCGAGTGGGAAAGATAATGCATTTATTGCATTTTCTGAACAAGCCTCTCAGGACTGCAGAGGTGGAAGTGGGGAATTCAGGAGCTATTTCTTTTGGTAAACTTATGTGTTTTGGTGTAAATCTGTTTATAGATCTTTAGAATCAGAATCAGAATCAGAATTTAATTTCGGCATGTGTGTCAGGACACACAAGGAATTGGTCTTAAGTGATAGTACTCAAAACCACATACATACACAACACGAATACAATCAAGATACATTCATGGTCAGTTTGAATATATAAGCATAATCCCAATCATTTGTATATGTGCATAATCACGATATTGCATATATAGGCATATATGGGCATAATCAATTTAAGTATATAAGCATAAGATATGGTTACTATTTAGTGTAAATGATAAAGCGGAACTGTTCTCGACCTTTGATTCTGAATGGTGCAGAAGTGGTGACTTTCCTCGTTCATGCAGTAGCAAAATAACAATTCTTTGTATATATAATTGGAAGTGTAGTTTGGAGGCCTTACTGGACCTGTGGAGAGTGGGGAGACCCGCCTTTCAGCTCCGTTGCCAGTCAGAAAATTATCAGCAGGGTTTGGTTGCAGCATTTCGGTTGGAAAGCACAAAGGATGTAACATCTGGGACCATCGCTTGGAAATAAAAGCAAAAGGAAACGGGGAAATTGTTGAGGTATATAAAATCGTGTATGACATGGAGGAAATGAACAGGGAGTATTGCACACAGCTTCCATAACTGAGCTTAGGGATAATTACTTCTTGTTGTAGACTGCACTAATATAGTTGCTTTGTGAGAGAATTAGACAAATTCCTAGGGCAAACCTGTTTAGAAATGGATATTCACTGTGAAGATTCATGCTATTGGCTTGGAGGCTCCAAACACAAATTGTAGAAGACCAAGAGCAAAAAGGGGAAATGTCTCATGAAGATCCTGAGACGTCTGCCTGACTGATGTGAGGAAAAGGACATTGAACTAAGATGGATATTGGTCTGGCTTAGCAGGATTCTGATTGCTGTAAATTTTTATGTTTCCCCACAAGCTCTTAGAATGGTGTGATTTTTTGTCAAGAAATGCTCTAGTGAACAAGGCATGTATTATTTTTCTCAACGACGCTCTCAGTTTCTTTATCTGGCAAATATATATTTCCTCTTAAGTGAACTTTAAACATCATACCGATGGTAGGAGGTGTTTTTTCCATGGTAACTTCTAGAGTTGTAGTAATGTTAATTTCGCAGCCACAAATTCAGGGAAAAGGGTGCCGCTGTGGGTGTATATATATTATGGCTTATTCTATTTTACTAGTCCTTGAAAAATGTATGCCATAATAAATCTGTTAGGCTGTGTTTGCATAACAAACTGATAAAACTCACTTAATATGCCTGCAGGTGTGCCCCATATTACTTAAACATTGCACCTGACTCTGAGACTCTCATTTTTATTGTGTGTTCTGGATTCAAAACTGATGCAATATTAAAGGTCAAGGAAAAAAGAGTTTCTTACTATGGCAAATATAAATTAGCTTCTGGACAGAGCATGGCATCTGCTCTGGTGTTGGGAAATTGGCCTACAAGGAACTATCAGGAACTAAATCCAATTATTATTTGGATGTTTTTATTATTTTATTGCTATAATTTTGGAATTGTAAGCCACCCAGAGTCACTTGGTTGAGATGAGCGGCTGCAGAAATTGAATAACTTAATTAAATCTAAATTGTTCATGCGTGGGGGGTGGAGAATACCTCATTAGGTACCATTCTTGCAATGGAAAACTCACAGATCCTTTGTTGTGTGAACTCCGTGGACATTAAATAAGCATCAAAAGAGCCGTTCTCTTCTCTCTCCCTTTCCTGCCATGCATGGTACCAGTTCTCTAGAAACTTAGTAGACTTCTCTAATCACTGATACCTATTCTCCTTCATCACTCGAATCTCAAGTGGCAGCTCTTTCTTATGCTTCCTAATTACTTCCCAAAGCAGAAGGTAAGTAGGATTGAGGGTCTTCAGTTGGTGCTCACACACAAGGCTCCACCCCACATAGCAACATTGCCTACTCTATGGGGCAAACGGGCAGTTTTACAGGAAGGGGGGCAGCTCATTTCCCTTGAGGCTTAGGCACTGCAGCACCTACTTTTTGCTAGGACAGTTTATCCAAAAGCATGCTGAGTAAAGAGATGCTTCCAAGGTACTCTTCAGCCAACATCTCCATGGTGATGGGATGGGTAGGGTTACCAGATCTCTCTCTTTTTTTTTCTGGTTTAAGAATTTTTATTTTTTTCAACAAACAACACACACATAAAATACAAAACAAAAGAAAAACACAACCTGCTTCAATAAATCAGTTTAAAACAGTCCCCTAGAATTACATTTTAAGCTATCTCTATCATCAATATCTATCACATTTACTAATACAATTTCACACCTACACCTTCCATCTCTTGTCTAACCATTTATAAAAATAGTTCCACATCTTCAAGTGTACAGTATCATCTTTATCTTTCCACAGTAATGTTAACCTGTCCATTTCTGCACATTCTAAAATTTTTGTAATTATTTCTTCGTCTTGTATCGGTTCATCCTTCTTCCAGTTTTGTGCAAAAACAATCCTAGCCGTTGTGAGTACATGTACAACCAAATATAGATAATGCTTGATAAAAATTTTCTGGTACAATACCTAACATAAACATTTCTGGTTAGAAATTTATTTGTATTTTAAACATTTCCTGCAACCATTTATGTATTCTTTTCCAGTATTTTTCAGCATATGTACATGTTACCACATATGGTAAGAAGCGCCTTGTTCGTTCTTGCACTTCCAACATCTGTCAGACACTTCTTTACCCATTTTGGACAATTTAAATGGTGTCATATGCCATCTACACAACATCTTATACAAGTTTTCTTTATACAAAACTGCTTTTGTCATCCTTAAATTCTTTCCCCATAAACTATACCATTTACCAATATCAAGCGGATATCCAAAGTTTTTCGATTAAGTTATCATAGTCTCTTTTACTTGTTCATCTTCCATCCTCCTACTTAACAAAAAATTATACATTTTCTTTATTAACTTTTTATCACTAGACAATAACAAATCATCAAATTTTGTCATACCAATTTCAAATTCTTCTGTTTTTGCATCTATATCATATCTATTTTTTAAATGCATATATGACCACCATGTAAGATTCATACCTTGGTTTTCTAGTGATAGTCTAAATTTCAGTTTTCCTTCCAAATCTAGAATATCCTCCTTTGTCCAGATTTTTTCCATATCGACCAAACTTGCTCGCATAAAAGCTTCTGTTGTATAGACCCATTCTGGAATTTTCATGTAAATTTTCTTTTTAACTTTCTCCCACACCTTACCTTTTTTACATAATGGTTATGAAAATATTTATGAACCTTACTTTTACCATACAATAAAAATGTGTGCCACCCTAGTTGTAAGTCAAAACCTTCTAGATATAACAGTGTCTTATTTCTTAGTAAAATTCATTCCTTAACTCCTGTTAATGCAGATGCTTGGTGGCACAAATTCCAATCCGGTAGTTCTAAACCACCTCTATGTATGTGATCTTGCAATAATTTCAGTTTTATTCTTGCTTTTTTCCCTTGCCATATATATTTAATAATTATCCTTTTTAATTCTTCAAAAAATTTCCCCAAATTTATTGGTATTGTTTGAAATAAAAATAGTATATTTGTTAAAATACTCATTTTCACTTTTGCAATTCTTCCTAGCAGTGATAACTGTAAATTTTTCCATCATTCCAAATCACTCCTAATATGATTCAAAAGTCTCTTATAGTTATCTTCTTTTAAAGTAGAACATCTAGCTGTTTTATATATTCCTAAATATTTTACTTTTTTTTACCAGTTGCAGGTCCATGCTTTCTACTATTTTTTTCTTTTGTTTTCCTGTCATATTCTTAACTATAATTTTTGTTTTTTCTTTATTAATTTTAAGTCCTGCTACCTCCCCATATTCTTCTATTTTCCATATCAATCTAGGTATCATAATTGTTGGTTCTTCCAAAATAAATATCAAGTCATCTGCAAATGCTTGTAACTTACAAGTTTGGTCTCTCACTTTCAGACCTTTAATGTCCATATCTTTTCTAACATTTCTATTCAAAATTTCTAATGTCATAATAAACAGTAAAGGGGAGATTGAACAACCTTGTCTCGTACCCTTCTTTATCTCGAAACTCTCCATTAATTTTCCATTAACTATTATTTTCGTAGATTGTGGAGAATAAATTGTTTTAATCATATTTATAAAGTCCCACCCAAAATTCATCACTTCCAGCTGTTGAAACAAAAACTGCCAAGAGAGATTGTCAAAGGCCTTCTGTGCATCCAGGAAGACCAAAGCTAGTTGGTTTCCTGGGTGCAACTCGTAGTATTCCAAAACATCCATTATTGCCCTCAAGTTATTTTTAATTTGCCTCTTTGGTAAAAATCCATTTTGATCTTCATGTATAAAATCCCCAAGGATTATCTTCAATCTCTCAGCCATTATTGAAGCAAATATTTTGTAATCCACATTTAATAGGGAAATCAGACGGTAGTTATTGATTTGTGTGACATCCATCTCTTCCTTCAGAATCAATACAATATTGGCTTCGAGCCACAGTTTGAGTATTTTATGTTCCATCAGCAAATCATTATAAAGATCCTTTAATGGTATATTTAAGAACTCTTGAAATGTCTTATAAACCTCTGCTGGTAAACCATCAGGTCCAGGTGTTTTGTCGTTTTTTTTGTCTTTTTATTGCCTCTGTTAGTTCAGTCAAGCTTATTTTTTGATTTAACGTTAATCTATGTTTCTCAGAAATTTGTGGTATTTGGCTGTTCTCCAAATATTGTTTTATTTTTTCAATGTCTATTTTTTTGGGATCATATAATTTTGCATAATTGTCTTTTATTATTTTCTTCAATTTATCCTTTGCATTCTCCATTTTTCCTTTCTTGTTGCTCAGTTTGTGGACTTTGAAAATATTTATGTACATTATTTTCCCCATACCACAGGGATTCGTGCCACCCCATTTGCAAATCATAACCTTCCAAATGTAATAGTCTTTTGTTCCTTAAAATAATCCATTCTTGAATCCAAGTTAATGCTGCAGTCTGATAATATAATCTCCAATCTGGCAAGCCAAATCCCCCGTTTTTTGTTGTCTCCTGTGGCATTTTTAATTTTATCCTAGCTTTTTTGCCTTGCCATATAAATTTTACCGTTAGTGTGTTCAGATCCTCAAAAAAAATCTCCTCTCTAATTTAACCAGTACCATTTGAAAAAAGAAAAGTATCTTAGGCAATATATTCATCTTCATCGTGGCAATCCTTCCCATCATTGATAAACCTAAATTTTTCTAAATCTGATTTTATCTGATTAAATAACTTAGTATAGTTATCTTCTTTTAATGTTCAACATCTGGCTGTTATACAAATCCCTAGATATTTCACCTTTTTTACTATCTGTAATTCTATCTGTTCTTGTAATTGTATTTTTCTTTCTGTCAGATTTTTAACTAATTTCTTTGTTTTTTCTTTATTTATTTTTAGTCCTGTTACTTCTCCATATTCTTCTATTTTTTCTACTAATTTCGGGATTGTCTCTATCAGATCTTCTAGAATAAATACAAAACCGTCTGCAAATGCTTGCAGTTTATATATTTTTCTCTTTGTCGTCAATCCTTTAATTTCTGGATCTAGTCTTATATTTCTGTTTAATATTTCCAGTGTTAAAATAAACAGCAATGGGGATAAGGGGCAACCTTGCCTTGTTACCTTTTCTTATTTCAAAGTTTCCTGTATAATCCTGATTCACTATTACTTTTGTTTCTTGTTTGTGATATATTGTTCTGGTCATGTTTATAAAGTTTTGTCCAAAATCAATTATCTTTAATTGTTGCATCAAAAATTGCCAAGATATGTTATCAAACATTTTTTGTGCATCTAAAATCACCAACACCATTTGTTTACCAGGATGCATGTCATAATGTTCTAATATTACTCTTAAATTATGTTTGATTTGGTTTTTTTAGGCAAAAATCTATTTTGGTCTGTGTGTATAAATTCCATTAAGAAATATTCTAATCTCTCTGCTATTATTGATGTAAATATTTTATAATCCACATTTAGCAATGATATGGGTCTGTAATTTTTTTATCTGCAACAAATAAGTTTCTTCTTTCGCTATTAGAGTGATGTTTGCTTCTAGCCAGGTTTTTGGAATTTTAGCTACCAGTAGAAGTTGGTTACATACATCTCCTTGTAATTGCTTGTAACACTTTGCTGGCAATTCATCTGGTCCTGATGTTTTTTTTCATTTTTTTGTTTATTGATAGCTTGTGTCAGTTCTATCGATGTAACTTTTTCATTTCGCATAGTCTTACAGTTTTCTGGAATTTTAGGTTTTATTTTTCTCTAGATATTGTCTTATTTTTTTCTATCGAGATTTCCTCTTCTGAGTACAAATTCGCCTACTATTTTTTAATTATCTTTTTTATTTCTTCATGTATATATTGTATATCTCCTTTTTCATTCATCAAATTATTTATCAATC